>JANIJG010023401.1:73779-140733 GCA_024611175.1 Megaceryle torquata
GCTCTCCATCAAAAGAAGACACAGAGGCCATACATTAAATTAAAGAACAGATGGCTGTAACCACAGAAAAAAAAAAAAAACCGTTAAAGGAACAGCAAAAGAAAAGTTCCCGATTTGTCATGACAGGCTAAAGTCCTTCAAGTGAAACTTAGATTTTTAGACCGAAGTAATTGTGCCATGAGACTTTGCAACATAAGTAGTACTTGCTGCTAATGAATAATTGGTAGATTTTAAATTACATTTTCATTCCTAGAGTCTACTTACTCCTGAAATCCTAGAAAATCTGTGTTTCCACAGAAATAGCAGATAAATCTCAAACCTACCCAGGACTAGAAACATACTGAGTACCTGATGACCGTGACACTAGACCCTGTCTTAGAGCTTGTTGTCTAGTAACAGATACTTTAGCAGGCATTGCTGAACTTGAGCAGTCCCACTCAATTTACAGAGGAACACAGAAAGACAAAGCTTTGCACTTACAATGTCTTCAGCCCTGTGAGGCCTCTAAACATTCGTCCATGTACTGATTCCAGCTGATTCTCTGTCAGAATCAGTTCCTGCACGCCTGAAGCTCCATCAAATGTGCCTTCTCGGATCTCCTTGATCTTATTGTTGCTTAGATTTCTGGAAGGACACAACCAGTCACAATAAAAAAAAATTATTAGTGTTATACGCCAAACATATGTCATCACATGGGAAGAAGAAAGAGTGGAGGAATATGTGCCTTTTAGTGGTTATCCAGAGACACAATGATTCAGCAAGAAGAGCATACAGAACTTCTGAAGCATACCTTCTGTGCTTACTCCTGTACTTACAGCTCCCCTTCACTCATCAAAACCACAATTACATCAGATATATCAAGAGTATTCAAATGAATGGAATGACCTGCTCTTACATCTCATGCCATTCTTGCTTATAAGGGTCTCAAGGACAGAGTAAGCGGGGTGGTTCTAACATCTGATTTATGTCCTGAAGTTATGGACCACATTTAAGACCGGGTGCAATTTTGGCAATAATCAGTTAATGCTATTACCACTGAAACAGGTACCACACATTGAAAGATGGACCGCAGGACCTTTACTGTCTTTAAACTCAGTTCTGGAGTACCACACAAAACTGTGTGACTGCATGTATCTGCTACAAATTTAAATATGTGCATCCACGCACAAAAATTTAACAGCACCACTCGAACAGAGTATCACTTAATTCTCAGTTCAGAGCTACTGCAATATACAGCATTGTTTTCTAAATATTTACTCTGCCCATACAGTCTCAAGATGTTTGCTTATAGATCAACATTGGAAAACTTCAATCTACAAAGTCAAATGAAGTTCTGATGAAATGCAAAATTGATCTTTTGAATATTTCATATTTGTGAAAAACCCAGTGAACAGAAAACTTCTGAATGATAAAATTCCATTAGAGATGCATAAAAATAAATGGCATTTAATTATTTAAAACATTTATATAAAAGGACTTAAGCACACTAAAATCTTGGGCCTCAGTCCTTCAAGCATCTCTTAGGATGACCTGTTCTAGATTATGATGAATAATCCTATTTGTTTAGGTTTATGACAGGAAACACCAGTCTTTTACTGTTTTACTGTCTACAACAAAAGAAAGAAAGTCAAAGATAGGGTCTTGCTCTCAAGAAGATGCCAAATTCCAACACTATTACTCACACTGAATAACACATTATTCCAGAAATGATCCCAGTACACACGCAGCATGAGTAATAGTTTCAAAATCCAGTTCCAGGTGACATAAAACAAATGACAAGGTATCAGATTAACACCTGGGCTACTCTCCTCAGAAGAAGAGACAATCTTCTTGGGGAAAAAGTTGACAGAAGACATGGCAACAGGACAGCTTGGCCTCAGATAGAAATAATGTGGGTCTTGCTCTTTGCAGAAGTCATCACTTAATAAAATAGAAAAAAAGTTGAGTCTTGGAGATAAGTTTCATGTGGGAAACTTGAGTACACTGGTTTATGTCTGCTGAAAAACTGTCAGATAGTGAGCTCTACAGCATGTGGCCCATCACCTCTTGTGCGTTCTGTGATCAGAAAGAAGAGGAGTATGCCAGCAATCGGCCAAAAATAACATTAAAACGTATAGAAATACTTACACGCAGATTTTGCTTTCCAGAGGGCTAGTACTTTGCGCTAACACTCACATGAAGAGTTTATGTTCAGTGTCAAAGCAAGTCAAGGAACGATATTCTGACATATGCATTTAATTCTGGGGCTCAGCTATTTCCCTAGTGGACATATTTATAGCTCAGCATCTCTTTTGAATGCTGGCATAAATAAATGCTCCAAACGATCCCTTTCTGGGTAAAAATCATGCCATGATGCATATTTGCACAAAAATAAATGAATAAATAATGTTTGTGGTGGGGAGGACGAGTTGTTACGTAATACACAAAGACTTTGACTTTCAATTCGTAGACTGCAAATTGACCCACCCTTGTAAAGTTGGATTCGTTATTTTTTATCATCTAAAAGACAGTCACATATATTAAAACAAGGGCGCAATTTGAACACATTAGATACTCAAGGCAAAAAAGAGCATATACTGGAGGAAAAGGCTGGCCATAATTTGCAATGGAATTGGCACCTTTATACAATTCAAACCACCTGAATTTTAATTGCTGCTAAAGAACTTCTGTAAAGAGCAAACTTCACTCGTTTGAGTTAATAATTCCTGATCATTTCAACGGCACAAAATTAACCAAAAATCAGCTGGCAGTTTCAGAAGAAGTCAGTTATGTATACACCTTTCCCATGCAAAAAAAACCCCATTGAAAATCCAATATTAAATGCTATGGTGCAATCAAAGTTGCAAGGCAGGGAAAAGACAAGCTTCACAATAATAAATAGGTAAAGATGACTCTGTCCTGCAATCGCGCTTGGAATATGATCAAAGCAGATGTTCTGTCAGCCTGGATTTCTTTATTTGTCTTCCTGAATTAAAGCTTCCCATACCAGAATGCAACAACAACAAAAAAAGGTAGATGACAGCATTCATTCACTAAAAACATAATACATGTATCCTCCTTAACGTCTGACCTACTAGAAAAATAAACAGGAGAAATTACATACTTTTCAGTCTAGAATTACTAGCAAAAATAACCAGCTGGTGTAAACCTTGGAAAACGAAAGCAGCCAAACTTTTGCCTGCTCTGTGACTCAGGAGACCTCTACTCCATCCTTCCCAGTACTGAAAGAATCTTTCTTGTATGATCATAGCGCTTGACAAGGAATTTTATTTAACATCAGAAAAAAACCCAACTTCTGTCAGACTTTACAGCAAACTCCCATCATAGGAAGGCCCCATACTCCTGAAACATTAAGTTTCTATAAGGAATTCTTGAAATACCGGAAGACAGTGGGAAAGAAAATGAATTGAGTATTACCCAAGCTCCGTATTGCCTCTGGCAGGACCCAAATGGGAACCTACAGGCAACCGGGTCACTCGTGAAAGGGTATTGTTTCCATAAGGACTCCCTGATTTTCTCCTAGTGATAAGACTGAATCCTATTTTCAGACTTTTAATTTGGGCAAGAGGTCAAAAGAAAATTTTAGAAAGCTTAAGTTTACTTTATGTGGGGCTGTGAATAGGAAATGAACAGATCTAAGAAGTTCTCAAGGTGACATTGTTCACACAGGTCACTTTTCAGTCAGATTTTATTTACTTAATGGATCAAGTTTACAATAATATTATTTCTGTTGATCTTTAACTCCAACGCAGAACAAGCTGGATTCTATTTGTACTTAACAGAACCATTTGTCCTGCTGTACCTGCCGGGCCAGTTGTAACATTCCAGCATGCTATTCACCACACACCTTCCCACCAGGACAACCACGGGAACACAGTCCAACTGCAACGGCTCTGTGTGGTCTCACCTTGAACCTGGGAGTCTTATCATACAAACAGCCTGCTCCGAGTATGGGTCTCCCCAGAATATTGCTGTCTGCCTGTGACGTGTTAGGAATTTTTAGCATCTGCTAGGAGGAAAACCTCAATGCTGTTGCATTCTTCTGGAAGATGTGGAGAAGGTTTTACAGTTTTTGACAACGGTCTGTCTGGCTTTTATAGAGTGAGAGAAGAAGCAGGATGGCACTGAAAGACTCAGATACTACAGACAGACAGTGAAGTACACCCGGTGACACTCCCACATTGATTCAGCAGAGCAGAGTGATGGTCTCACTGGAAAAAAAGGGAGGCACGGGAGGTGCCCAAATGCCATGTACCACAGCACTCTCTATGGTATCATTTCCAGAAAATAAAGTCCATTTCTGTGTAACAAGTGGCAGGTGAGTGCAACCTCAACTGTCATGGCAAAATTTATGCTTAGGGGAAAGAACAGCGGGTAACAGCTGTTTCCAGAGGCACAAACTATCACCTCCCCAAGAAACTCGTGATTCTGTCTTTGAAACTGACTTCTAGTCTGCAAACTTTATCAAGTCATTTTATTTTAATGTAAAACATGTTATATCCTGGGCTGCCACTCCACACAATTCAATGGAGAAGAAATATTTACAGAGAAATTGAGCCTCCAAAGGTAATTATATAGTAGAGGTGGGGCTGTCGGCACCAGCTATTGCCAAGACAGCTTGATATTTCTTATTATAACACCATATTTTACGTTCACTTTTTAACTTCAGCGAGATTTAACAGAATGATCTGCTAGATGTCCCTTTCAGGTTTTGAGACAGATATTTTTTTATTGTTCTTATTCTCCAAGAAAAGAGGTCAGTCGCCTTTCTCCCCAGCAGTGCATGAAGTATGGCAGTTCACATTTTATTTTGAATGTGAGCTCACTGACAAATTTTTCTCTGCAAAAACAGCTGCTGGGACCTCAGTGGGAACGGCCAGTCCCACTAATTTTCGGTAGGTGCTTGCAAGACTCTAAAGACGACAGCTGGGAGCTGCAGCCTCTCCCTATGGGTCAGCATCCCATTTCAGCAAGCAAGAGTATCTTCGTGCTCCCACTAAGTTAGGCACCGAGGGGGTTCTGGAGCTTGAACCTGTCTGCCATGGCCAGAAGACCCTGCCAGGCTCCCACTGCCATGGGAATCGCCAAGCACCAGAGGGTTTTTTCACCGATTAACAGCTCAAGGTAGTTTCAGGGAGTTGTGGGGTCCCCAGTGTTTGCTTCGTGCTGTTTGGTAGTTGCTGCGAGCAAAGAACTGCTCCACAACAGTAAAAAAACCTTACCTCTGTGAACAGCAGTGTTGCCCCTCAGCCCTGCCTGGTGCAAGATCTTCCTGTGGCAACATACTGCTTTGTGAAGGGCTCCCAGGGCTGGAGGGCAGCAGGTCCTGGAACCTTTCTATCTCATGGGGATAGGGTAAGCCCAAAACCCCAAGTCATGGAGCTGCTCCTCTCTTTTGAAGCTCAGAAGAACATCCTTGTATTTCTCTTGCACTTCAAGCAGGCTCAAGCACCCGGCAAAACACTGGCTACATAGTCCTTGGGGCCTGGAAGTCACTGTAATGTGATTTGGGCTTTCAGAGACGAGTCATCCCTTTACACTTGCAAGATCAGGTGAGGTAATATGCTAAGAACTCAATGAAAGCAACACAGAGTTCAGGGCATTTTTCAAAAGCCCCTGGAGAATCCAGCAAATTATTTCTGGACTGGGTTAGATCTATCTATGGGAATCGACATCAACCTTTTTATTCTACTGTAAAAAGCATTAAACATAAAGGTGGATTAAAATTTAGGTTATGAAAATAGCACCACGTATATAGGATCTTGCAGCTAATTACTGAAGCAGGTTTTTGGTTTTGTTTTGCTTTTTTTTCAAAAGGAATAGGCAGACATGTTAACCTTTTAAAAACCAGCAGGGTAATCTTAGCAATTTATTTCCTAAATAAAATGTGGCATAACTTTGCATCATGGCTCTGTGACCTTTAAATTTCTGTATCAAGAATTCAATTTTGTTTTGCATTAAAATGTATTAAGTCCTGGGCTGACATCGTAGAAGAAGATTCATCTTCAGAAGAATATTTACAGACAAATTACACCCCAAAAGCTAATTTTATGTTAGAGGTGGGGCTGGCAGTACCACCTATTGCAAAGGTGGTCTGACACTTGCCATAGGGTTTTTTTTATTCTTACTTTGTAACACTGGCAAGATTTAAAAGAGATTTTTTTTCACTTCAGATTCTTCTTCAGCTGACATGTTCCAATGTCTCACCAGACAGTGCAGGACACTGAGCCACATATTGTGCAAAGCTTGGGACTGGGCACATTTCTCTATCCAAGAAACCACTCTACCGGTCCCCAGCAGTATTAACAAACAATGTCCTTAGCTGGATGGAGAGGGGACCCAGAGAGATCTATAAAGGCTGTGAAAACAGCTCAAGGTAAAGCAGTGGAGTAGCTGTGCATGAGCGGTAGGAAGGGAGAGCAGGAGTTTTGTCAGTGGCTACAGAGAGGAAGAGAGAAGAGGGTGAGCCAAAACACGGCGAGAAGAGAAACTGCACTGAACTGGGAGATGGGGAACAAACCTCGTAAGGGATTGGGACGACAGTCCAACTGAAAATGATTATGTGGATATATAATTAAAGACGATTTTCACATATACCCACTGGACCAAGCCTAATACATCAATGCCAAATTTATGATTACTTCCCTTTGGAATATTATTAGAAATCCCAAGAGACTGTGATATGCCAGAACACACACACACAGACACGGACAACCGATGGAGGCCGAGTGACAAAAGAACAAACGTGAGCGTACACCTACAATGCAAGTAAAATCTGAACCCTCCTTAAGGTCCAATTTACAGAACACCTCGGAGTGTTTACGTTCTAAACCAAAGCTACACTTAATGTATAATGTAAGATGTATATAATGTATAATGTAAGATGAGGAGGCACCAAGATGAAACACCCGTTAAGAGGAAGGAAGAGCTAATTCCTCTATCTCTGGAGTGATGCTGAAGCTTTAGTAGCCACAGTGGAATTGCAGTACTCTCTCTGCAATTTTCCTTGACACTGATCTGTTACTAGTCTTAAAATGAATGAAAGACAATCAGAGAGCATTCATTCAAATGCCCATTCAGATACCCAGATATTCCGATTCATTTCAGAAGATAGAGAATGAAAGAGATTAAATAAATAAAAAATAATACTAAAAAAAATTTAAAAGGGTGATTTAATCTAACAGTCTGCCACTGCAAAGCTCTGAACTGCTTTCTTAAGCCTGGAAAGCAATGCAATTTCCAGACAGATTCCTCCACCTGCTGTTTTCCCTTAACACTTGAACAGACAAGGAATATGAGACGAAGTCAATATTGACAATCAAATAACTGTAAAATTTCATGTCCCTTATACACACAGAAAAAAATGGGGGTTGGATCAATACTCTTCCTCCTCAATTTAATAGCAGTAGTAAGTAGTAAGACTTACTGAAGAGCGCAAGCATCACATTTCTGCCACACACAGAGAGCTGCTGCATTAGGAGCATCAGCAGGAGCAATTCCATCCACTGGTATTTCCCCACATTTCCCTTCTTGCACAAGAGGGGGGTACATCTTTCTAGCAGAACAACGCTTCGTAAAGCCCAAATAACAACACAGAAGGAAAGGGCCTTTTGTTTGCTCATTTGTTTTTTCCTGGTAACCCCTTCCCTTCACAAATTGGAACTAAAAGGATTACAAAAAGTAAGTCTAATCTGGCTTTTTACAGATGAAGCTACTGTGTAAGGCTATGGTTGAAATGTTGCTCTGTTATATGAAAAAACACCCTCTTGAGAAAATCCCTTTATTGAAATACTTCTTTACAACATCAGGTAGAACAAAATAAATTAGCTAGACTACAAAGATTACCTAAAGAGCCTCTGCTTAGAGGCTGCCACTAAAAATCCATATGAGACACACTTTTTATGAGGTGTAGGGCACAACTTTTTGCCATCTATTTGAACTACACCTGACACCTCAGTTCTCACTGGCTACCAAAAACAGAGCAGAAAGACTGTTTTGTATCACAGGAAATGCATTCTTAAATAAAACCCAACTTATCATAACTGTTTCATGCTGCATTTCTGTATAACAAATACAGGCCTGCCCAGGCATCCCTTCCACGAGAGGGATTCACGGGAATGGGAAGGACAGCATCGTAGCTTGAAAGAAATTATTCCAACTACTGCAAAATCCTGTAGGTTTGATGAGGACAGATGCTTTCCAGTTTGTGTGTACTTTTAAATAGTATGCATCTTTCATTCCCACTATCTATGTACATACACAACAGAGCACTTAATGTCAACAACTTTTTCTAAGTAGCTCCAACTTATTCATAAACTGAGGCCAATGTATACGATTAAATCCCCAAATCTGGTGGCCTCCGCTTGCACAAACACAGCTCCTGAACCTGCAGTGCTGCAACTGAAACTCCTGCAGAAATAAAAACGATCTAAGAACCCTGCTACAGTTTTTTTCAAAGCCCCCGAGACTTTACATGGATTCAAATGGCTCAGAAGCTCCAGATGGCAGAAAACACACGAAATGAACGCGGAACAAAAAAAGCCTGGCTGGTTGATTTCCCTAAATTACCTTGACTCTACCAATAAAATCTTACTAAAAGCCAGCAGTTAGGTGACACATTAGCAATGGGGCGATAGGGTTAAAACTTGAAATAACTTCAAAAAGATCCATTTAGCAGACTATCAGGAGGCATCTAACATATTATTCCCTTTCCAAAACACAGTTCTTATTAAATATATACACCAACCAGTGCCAGGACTCAGGCTGTTAACAGAATTATATACAGGCATTTTTGAAAGACTTATCTCTAAATCAGCTCATTGAGTCTCCTCTCTAAAACAATAATGATCAAAAGAAGCTGCCATCATCTGTATCTTGTAATATTATTTTCCTTTGACTATTTGAAACAATCACACTAGTTGTGAGTCACGCAAAACATTCAAAAGATAAAACCCAAATACTAAACTTTGTAGCCATCTCTAACAATAAGTATATATGTGAAAAACATCTGGGACAGAATTCCCCACAGTCTACATGAGCCAAAGACTTCAAGAAATACAGCATAAGGCAAACTGCAATGTCAGCCTAGGGATCTTCCATTTGTCACTGTGTTTTAACTGGGCCTGTCCATCTAACAGGCAACTCAATTGTTTTCCTTAAATTCACATTAAAAAAGCAATTTCTGCTAGTGCGGTACAAAGACATATATATAAAAAAAAAATCATCCCTTCCTCCTTGCTTATAATCCGAGGCAGAATGCATTCTAACAAACAAGTGACTCAAACTTACATTTTTCTGAGGTTGGGCAATTTCTTGAAGAGTCCGATAGCTTCCAAAACAGAAATATCATTGTCATTCAAACGCCTGAGAGGAACAAACAAAGAGACATTTAATACTTCACAGATGTCTATAGATACATCTCTGTGACATACAGGGCTGCCAGTCAGGGAACTATGACCTTTGTTAGGCAAGACACTATCTGCCACCTCTCTCAGACTCCTCAAGAGAAAAGAGCTTAGCTTTGAAGGAAAGGGAACACAGATGAGTATCTCCTGTAAAGCTGAGGATGCCTTTAGGAATGTAATGCCAGAGGACAGTGTCAGAATGCCTTGTTCTTCCAGTGCACGGGAGAGGGGATTATTAACCGTAGCCACTACACAGCCTTGTTTGCGTGACCAAACCTCCCTCTTGCATTCTGCTACAGAAGACATGCCATTGGAGATGTGATCCATGTAAACAGAAGGGATCTGGTTTCAGGTCATTTCTCATCAAAGTCTACTGATCTTCAAAATTAATGCAAAGGCCACTGTCTTGGCATGCAAAATTCTTTCTCTGATTCCATGTAGCTCCATTCTGCTAGACAGAGACTTGGCTATGATTCTGGATGCAGCTTTCTCATTTTTCTATCTTAACTTCAGATCAACAGGTTTTTTGGGGCGTTTAACCGGAATACCATAAGTACAATAAATAGAATACTAACACAAATAGAGATTGCGTTTGAAGGGGCTACTAATGTAACAAAAGCAACAGATTGTGGTTACTAATAAACATATTTTCTCATACTCTCTTTAGCAGTATATTATGTTCATAATTCTGAAGAATCTCTGAAAGCAAATAAATGTCATAAAATCACTTAGATCTTAATAATACGTTACTTTTAATGAGACACATTTCACCCAAGTAGCAGGCACCGCTGAGATGGAATGAGCTCCTGATGACAGATTTCACTCAAAAGGGTTAATCTGTGTCTTCAATTAGAATGACCAGATGCAAAGACAAAGTCCTCAACGGTAGAGTGGAGAGGGACCACACAGCTTGGGCCTCCTAACAGGCCACCACTTCAAGAAGATACAGAGAGGCAGCTGATGCACAAGGCCACAGCTCCTTTCTGTTCCCCGCAGTTGGCAGCAATGCAAAGGAAATGAGAGAGCTGTGGTGCTCCTTTGAAATGAAATTAACTTCCCCTTTTTCACACAGGGATTAAAGTAGGAGGTGCCTTGAACTGGTCCGAGTCCCTTTTGCAGCCTTGAAAAACTAGGAAAACCAACAGGCCCTGCTGAGCACATCTTGGAGAGCCAGCACTTACAGATCAGTAGTGTATTCAGGAAGGTGACTGGGTAAGCGGGTGAGTTTTTGGTTAGAGCAGTCTACAATTGTTCCCTCGCAGCGACACTTCTCAGGACAGACAAGATCCATGAAACACTTCCCGGTGAATTTACTTCTGTAATCCTCTGACCCTGCAATAAAAGGGAAATATGTTCCAGCAAACAGTTTCTGGTAACTGCAGCAATCACATATTTTATGGAATCTATTCTCAACATTGCCTCCTACCAGCTCCCAGCTCCTGCACATGATTTTAATTCTTGCCAAACATTTTTGTACAGCAGCTTTTGAAATTACTCTCAAGACTAGCCTCTGTTTTTTCACTCTTCCCTTGATAGATTAATTCCTTGTCTAACAAGCCTACCTGTTAAGGTATTTTTTGAAGCACGTCTAATTGGGTTGGAATATGCCCCAAATGAGCTCCAGCAAAGTCACTTTTTTGCATTTGGAACTTAGTTCAGCAACAAGGAAAAGGGACATGATGAAAGCAAGATCCATCTCGGTGCATTCAAATGCCACAGGTTTTTTAAAGATACCATTAAAAACCCCCAAATTTTCAGACCTCTGCTATTAGCATTGTTTTTGAGGGCAATTTTTTATGAGAGAACCTTGTCAATTTTCCAACAATAAGATACCTTTATTAACTAGGTTAAACAAACAGCAAAGTAATAGCACTTTAAATCATTTTCATTTTAATTAAGAAACGGGTAGACCATACTTAGTGAGAAGCACTCCCTAATGTACCATTATACCACGACTGCCAGACCTCTTTGACTAGGTTTTTGACCCGTTCTAATGAAATGCCTTTCCAATTAGTCTCGGTGAACTAATCAGTCCTTTTCAGGTTTGGTTTTATTCTTTTCATAACAGCAGGTTGGAAACTTGATCTCTGTGCTTCAAGGAACCAGGAGTATAAATATGTATGTAAGCAAAGTGTTGCCAAGACCCCACCAGGCAATACCTGCCCACTCACTCTGCATTTCATAATGGAAGCACCAGAATTGACTCAGGAACCTTGGGTAATGTCCAGTGATTGTCACTACTGAGAAGTACTTTTTAACTCGTCCAGAGTTTTAAAAGTCAACTGCAAGGCTTTCTCAGGAAAGATCTGAGCAAGTTCCATTTTTAAGAACCTGAGAACATCAATAAAAACTTAAACCTGAGCTGAAATTCCCTTTTAGAGACTTGATGACATTCATCACCTGCTTCCCCTTCCCAGACTGATAAATAAACCACTGCTCATTTTATGACCGCATACTATTTTCTGTAAGAAAAAAAGAAGTCACGTAAACTCACTATTATTTTAATTTATGTTGCACATTACCTCCACAGGGTGATGCACCGAAAGCAAGCAATTCTGCAGGCAATCTAACATTTTGATTTCACAGACACACTTTGGTGTAGTTTTGCAATTCTGAACCAGATTACGAGAGACATCACAGACAGCTTGGTACGTTACCGCTTCTGTGGTGCTAAACACTTTGCAGGCTATAATGCTTATTGTAAATTATACATCTAAAGTGTAACTGTGCTACTGTTCTTTAGCTTGACAGCACAGCACTTAAAATATTAGGACCACTGGGCATTTTAAAGTATTATAAAAATACAGTCTAAGCCTTTCCCCACACCACCACCATTTAAACTCTTATCCTTTCAAAATACACCATTTGATTTCCAGTCTTAAAAATTCCAGGCTTTGTAGTCAGGCTAAAATGACAGGTGATGAGCATATTATGGCTTGATTACAAGAACATACAGTTATTCTTTCTGAGGTATACCAGACAGTACATTTTGTTGTTTATGATCCTTTGGAAATAATGCCAAAGATGAACAGTTATTTAGTAAAACTGCTACAATTACATCATGCCTTGAAAGACCCACCAAAATTTTTCAGTGATAGGAAAGTGTCTCTGAAATCCCCAAATTAACCCTTGAAGAAGCACATCTGATTTTTATTGTAGAAGTTTTGGTTGTAAGAATAATCACAATCGTCATGAAATTGCACAGGGTAAAAATTTATTACATATATTTTTTAGACTGCCGATGGATACAAGATTCTTCTTCATATGGGAAAAAAGAAGGATGGGAAAGCAAGTGGAATGATTTATGAAGGAGAAAAAGGGTTATATAACATTAGAGGGTGAAAGTCAGTTGTGGTTTGTTTTTTTTTTTCTTTCAAGCTTTCCAGCAAAGTCAATAAAGGATATTTACCACATTTTGACTTAGCAGTCTTTCTCTCTTGATGGCATACAACTTTGGCACACAACTTTCCATACTGCATCAGCTATAAGAAGTTGATCTTGCCTAAGCATGGGTCCACTGCCTCCACACTTGCAACAGGGGAAAGCTCTCTCATCTCATCTCAGCAGGAGAGGAAGGGAGCAAACATCACCTTCATATCTTTCTTTTTGTCTTTCTCTCTTTTTACTTTAATTTTAACTTTTTTTTTTTCCCCCCCTCCTTCTAAATGAGTTTAAGTAAGAGTTACCCAGGTAAGCACCAGGTCAAAAGTAATCAATAGTATGTATATGCTCAGCAAATACTCAGTGGTCTGCTGGACTGCGAGACAGCAGGAATCACCTGCCAAAGACTAGATAAAATTTACTATTTAACCTGAGTCTTGAGATACTTGGACAGGTGGCTGCTCTATTAAGCTATTCCCATCTGGGATACTAATGTGAAATTCAGCCATCTGCTTGCAGAACAATTTAAATGTGTATATCCATTTCTACACATAGGGCTTTATCAGTGCAGTGCTGCAGGGCTCTGCGTGAACATGACGGGATTCAGGAAGTACAGTTAACTCTCACATGCACATAGAACTTCTTGCACACTATAAAAATCACCCGTGGAAAGCCATGGGAAGGAGATGCAGGACAGGCACTGAAGAAACACTTGGCTTCATTCTACTATTCCAGACCAGCCATTTGGTCATTTTATTATACCTGAAATTGTGTGTGCACTGTAGCTGAGAACTCTCTAACGCTTGGCTGAATGTAAAACATGACCCAGGAATTTCTAGTAGTTTCCAACAGTAAAAAGAATTGAGTTTGTTAAGGCAACAGCAAGGCCTGCGTTTAACGGAAGGCAACTGTGTTTATCTGCACTGCTAGTTACTCTGACAACATTTTCATTTCACAACTTACGTGGCACCACTATCAGGTACCAGGAGATTGCAATTCCTCGCTATCATAAAACAAACACACTTGCCCATTCTACAAAACAGCAGCATTGAGATGAAGAAACAACACATTTCAAAGTACTCAAAAATTTTAGGTGCCTTTCTAATTCACACATGGGGGAATAAAGCAACAGAGACAAATATCATTGCATCCTATTCTTCTTTTTAAGCATTGTTTAGCAAACCTGATTTCAGTTTTTAAAACTTAGCTTTGCCCAAAGGACTTAAAAGGAGTGACGGATGATCTGCTCCGGAAAAAAGCAAGCTGTCTCAAACAGGGCTTGAATACCAACCTGATATTCTAGAAAAGATGGATCCAGCTGCCTCACATTTAGCAACAAAAATATAATCACAGAGATCACTTGGATCTAAAAGACAAAATGCCAGGAATCCTGACGGTCACTTCTTCATGTAACCCCCAGATCACAATTCTCATTGATTTTTAGGAAAAAAAAAAAAGCCACACTGTTTGTAATAATTTCACATTGTCAGTATTCTTATCAGTAATTACAGATAAAATCTAAGAATCTCAAGTGTCCTTCTTCTCATGGGTCCACCACAGATACATTACAAATCTGCAAGACGAGGCAGTATTTCCATGTAAGAAGTCCTTTATGAATAGGTGTAATTATCTCTACTTTATATAGGGGTGAAGTTAGGCAGAAATATGTTAAAGATCTTATCAAAGCTGTCAAAGCTAAAATGACCCATATGGGTATGCTGACTCAGCTCTGTGCTACATAATAGTTATAACAGGTACCTCAAGTAGGACTCACTGGCCAGCTCAAATAGAGAGAAGTAGCTTACATTATTTATAAGGTAGGAAGACAAAAATTATTCTTCATCTCTGTAGGTACAGCTGGAATCATCCTGGAATCATATTAATCAACAAGATGCCTAACTTCTTCATTATAGGAGCAATTAAACAGATTAATTACTTAGAAATGGTTATTTTGCATGCAAGCCCTCCGGGAAGTCTGTCGCAAACACCACCAGGGCTCCCCACTGCAGTGCCCGGGAATCTGGTTTAGCAACACTTCACCTTTTTCATTTTTCCTGTGAGAAAAGGGGAATCTCTCACCTTTTGATGCTTCTGAAAACAGCAGAAGTATCCCAGCATGCCATGCGGCAGGGAGTATGCAGCCTTCCATGGTGCTTGACAGAACCATGTTCAATTTGTATTGTTCTACCACATGGTTAGATCAAGCACAAAGGAAAACCCCATGAACAGCCAGAGTCAGAGTTAGGCAGCGCCAAAGAGAGAAGAGCGTTGAGAGGAAGCAGCATGGAGAAGCACAAGCTGAAGGTTCACGGAGAGCTGCTCTCCACTCCACTCATGCAAAAAGGTGCTGGACACAAGAGGTCATCCTTTACGCTCTAACTGCAGGAACACCCTGGAGCACAATTGGGGTTAGTGTACACGAACAGAGCCCAGGCGAATTCAGACAGAACTAACACGACAGAAAACACTACCAAAGGACCGCGACCAGCTCCCTCCAGGAAGGATTTGCAACTTCCACCACATACTGAGTACCCAAACTATGCTGCTCTTCATTGGCTACTTGCTCTCTCCTGGTGTCTCCTTTCAGTATAAATACCATTTTGATTTGCTCTATTTATTTAAATGCAAGCTTAGAAACACTGCAGCTCATATAGTAGATTCTGAGCTGTTGGCCAAGCTCTGGCATTAAATGCTCTCCAAACTCCCTTTGAGCCTGATTTCAGCTCCCCATGGTCCTCCACGCTGGTGAAGTGACAATTTGTGATTACCACTGCTTATATTTCTTTCTTTCTTTTATTTCAACTGCACTTCACAGCAAGGTAGCGGTCACGTGCCCCTACAGACATATTAAGGTAAAAGGGGTGTATTTTGTTATTTTGTTTCCTGGCTTAGTATTTGTTGGGGTTCGTACATCATATGCTGATGGCAGTGTTCTCACTTTCCCACATCCTGGATTATTTCAAACAGCATTACATCTTGTAACTCTTTCCTGCAACTTTGACACATAATGTATAGCGTTCAGTTTTGGTTTGACTGCTCCCACTGAAATGAAACTCCCATTGACTTAAGTTTCTGCAGAGCTATGCCAGGGGAGGATGCTTCCGAAGGTCACAATGCAAACGTTCTTGTAGGCTTCACAAATGAGAGAGGAAGTGGCTGTCCTCTGCAACTGCTCAGAACATTTTGCTGGACTTCAGTGAAGGTCAATACTGGCGCTTTTAAAAAAAATTATCACTTTCCTTAGTAAGGGGTTTGCATTGCCCAAAGAACAAAGTCAGCACCAAGCAGATTATTCATTGCCCTCATAGAGAACAATGCGAGTACTTGAGGAGAGATGACAGATAATACAGCAAGGGGCTCTGCTTCACCATTGTGCTATGAACCAGCATTATTATGCAGAAAGTCAACACGCAATTAGTTGGGAACTCCAGAAAATAAGCAGTGTTAACTTGGTCACCTCATACTGTGGGTTTGCATACAACAATGAAAGTAAGACAACGTGTTTTACATCTACAAAAGAAACTAAAGCAGCTAGGGGAACCTAGGAGAATAAAGCTTCAATCCCCACAAGCTGCCAAACTAGCCAGAGTCCTAACCAATACAAAAATTAGATTATTTCTTTTTTTTTACTGTGACTCATGCAACAAAGCACAGAGAGGCATTAATTTTCTTCCACGATTCATTCAAGGTATGCGTAAGCCTGGAATCCACACCTCATTTATTTAGCAATTATACCAATGAGTAGCATTCCTGCCAATAATTTTGTATGGCTCTAGTGAAGAAGGATGCAGAGTTCTATATCCTTATTCCTACACTGGTTTGATAATGCAGCAATTCTGGCACGGGCTCTTCAAATAAATTCACCCACAGAAGTAATAGTTCATATCTTCCAAAGACACTTATATTATATATGGATTTTCAGTATTAAGTGGAATATCTGTAATAAACTCAGTAACTTCTGTGTCAGTGAACTCTTTTAGTCCTACTGAAAAGAAACGCAGTCAGAGCCCTGCAAACGTCTTCCTGAAACCCCCCTAGAGTATATTTTGAACAAGTCTCTATTCCTCCGCTGCACTAATTAAACACTGCTTACAATAACTGCCTAAGCTAATCAACTACAATGAACAAGAGGTACCAGTACACAAAGAGAAGTCTGCCAAACCCCTAATTTATGTCCTCAGAATACATGAGAGGCAAAATACTCCACAGGCACATTCTGGCCTTTCTGCTTGTTGCAGACTACTGAAAAAAAAAAAAAAAGGTGTAGGAACATAGCCTCCTCTTGGTGGTTGATTTTGTTTTTGGAGGGTGTTTGTTTTGTTTTGGTGCCTTTGACAAATGGAATAGAAAAAAAAACCTGGGAAGCACACTACTTTGTAAATGACAAAATAATTCCATAAGCCTTTGCATGTACATAAGATCACTCTGCAGAAATTTTTGTAATTAAAAAAAAAAAGCTGGAAAAGGAACGACCATATCTTCATTTATTTGTCAGTTTTCATGAACAACCCCCACCCTTTAGATACACCTCTGCTCTTAGCATTAATTCATCTCTTGTATTCCAAGATCTCTTTGTTTATCGCTCATGGAACCTGCAGTTTGCTAAGAATTTCAATACAGGACCCTATTTTTAACTGTCCCATCAAGCTGTAACACCTCAGGAGACTGCCACAGTCCCATGACAGTCAGATGGAAATTTATTGTCCAATTGCAGGCTCAAACATTCTTGCACTGGTTTTAGCTGACTAGTTCTCTTCATTCCGATGACTCTCCAATTATTTTCTTTATCCTATCCGAGTGACCATAATCACAGAAAAAAGTGCTAACTTTGCATCTCTGGTGTTGCTCAGCTTCATCCCTGCACAGGCAAGTGCAATGTGAAAGAAGAGAACACAATTTGTCCCACCTTAGCTTTTTGAGTTATCCGGGTTCCAAGACTAATCACTCGGCTTTCTGCCATAGCTGATGAAGACACCTCCAGAGAACAACTCAGATCTCACTCTACCTATGTGGGCAATCTAGGACAACTATATTATTTGGATGCCTAAGTGATATCGATGGGACTCAACATCCACTGTTCCTCTTTTTATTGCCTCTTTACTGTAATTGTAAATAAGGATGTTGGCTGCTGATAAAGCAGTTCAGAGGTTTCAGTTTTTTGGAAGACTACTTAAAAAATAAAATGAGGCACAGCCTTAAAATAAACTTTTTAACAGGGACGTGTCAATTTTCTTTCTTATTAAGAACTACACTATCGGCCAAACAAACCCACTTGGTCTACGTTAAGCTTATGCTTCCTTGAGTAAAATAATTTCCATTCTGCCTACTTTCCCCCTACTGCAGTGCAGGAATCTGTCACCACAGTGTTCATCATGAACTAGTGAAAGCTTAGAGTAACTGACACAAATATTAACATGAAGATCTGAATTGCTATCAAAGATATACAGAAAAAGAAGGGCTATAATCAGTATACAGTATAGCCAAATTACTTTTTCAACCACAACATTTCTATAGTACAAGGGAATTTAGCTCCATTATTATTAGTCATGAAAGTCATGTTGTGTTCTCTAGTGACTTCAACTTCTGAAAAGTTTCATGCAAACCAAAGCTCAGATATACTCAGTTTCAGCGTACAGTGAACATGACACGTTCATAATTATGAATCTGGTCTAGGATTTAATCTGCAGGTGATTTGTTGCTGTTAAACAACCTTCCATTAGAGCTATTATTACGAATAACAAACGCATATCCTCAGTTTCACTATATTCAGAGAGATTCTGAAGGCACTTTTGTTGAGTCTTTGTTTCTTTTGTGGGGCTAAGTAGAACACCCAGAATTTAACTAAATAAAAACAAAATACACACACACAAACCCACACACAGAAAGAAATCTGAACGCAACTGCTTTTCCAGTTGTCCATACCACAGGTGATGTTTCACACTCCTTTCCCTCACGCCTCTCAAGCCCTGGTGAGCTTGGCCTCGGACAAGATTTCCCACCAACATGACCAGTCCTACATCATCTTGTACAGGACTGCCAAGCCTCCCCCATCAACAGACCTACAGGCTCTCAGGGCTTGGAGCCTGCTCAGGCAGAAGCTGATAGAGACCAGCACGCTAAGGGCAGGTGGAGAGCAGTGCTTTGCATCACACAGAAAAAGGTAAGGGCAGGAACACGAACACATAGTCTATAAGTGACTATTTGCTTAATAAAAATGGAAGGAATTTGTGAAGTTTTTCACCTGACCCACAGAATGGTAGGGGTTGGAAGGGACCTCTAAAGATCCTCGAGTCCAACCCCCCCTGCCCCAGCAGGACTGGTGAATTATGGGAACAACAGGAATGTGTTTTGATCAGGTAAATTATGTAAAGATCTGGATCAAATTCGCTTGCTTTTCATGACTTCTAAACACTGAGGAGTAACAATAAATTAAACCTTCCATTTTCAGAGCTGAAAGACCTTAAATAATGTTTACATGTCAGTAGGAGCAGAGAAAGGGATAACCTTGGAGACCAAGGGACAGGAAAGATGTGAACTGCTGTAGGGACTGGACGAAAAGCCCTGATGTGCAGCCTGTGTTCTCCTGACGGGATACAGTCTGTCCATTACAGTTCCATGCTTCTAAGGCTAAAAACAACACAGAGAGGAGCAATAGAAATGACAAGTGATCACAAGTAAATAGGAACTCTGTTCCAAAGTAGACAGGTAACCCAAGAAAAGTGAATATGAATGCAGACAGACTGCAAAACACACATAAAGCATTAGGAGGAAAGCTGCAATTAGTAAGAAGAGCTTTTATCAAATGCCTTTGAAAATTCTGAGTGAATAAACAGCAACTACATTACTATCTAATAACAGGGGATGACACAAGAGGTATGACAGTAGCCCTACACATGCAAGCTCTGGACCCATGTGTACCACAGAGGCTGACTTTGATTTGGGTTGGGTTAACAAGAAGTGGTGTCCAAAAAGGAAAGAACCGTACTGGCAGATGATTCATTGTCCTCCTATTACTCCCTGTGCTTTTGACTTGTACAGCACTCTCTGGAACTGAAGTAACTAATTAAAGTCCGTTAGATACAACGTATATGTCAACGCAAGAGGAATTAGGAGGACAGGTTTTCTTCATAGTTTTTCAATTACAAACCAAATTTCTAAGATTTAGAAGATAAAAAGCTTTCATGATGTGGTGCTCGTAGATATAGGTACACTTTGATCATTATCAGAAATGGTTTGTGTCAGTCCGGCAGGTGGAACTTTCATTGCTTTTGAAATACACAATATACTGAAAAATGCAAACATATCACAGGGCGGGGAGATATACAGCTGAATACAAGGGCAGCTCTCTGCAAAAGCTATTTCATACACAGTGTCACACAGCAATCAGGGATCCTGCCAACTCTTGAAGTGACAATAAGCTACCACAGAGACAACACAATCTGCTCATACATTCATTCCCTTTCCTCCTAAAGCCCAGTGCTGCTTTAGAAAACAAAACTGCTGTGTAGCGAACTTAATCAAATGCTACTGAGCAGAAGATTTTTGTTGTGCTTTTTTCCTACTATTCGTACTAAGAATGGGAGCCTCCAGTGACCTAGGGCTGGCCAGTACCATTGGATCCTTAGGTGGTTATAATGGGCAGATGCAGCCCAAAAGAAAATGATCATCAAAATTTCACTGTTGCCCCTGAAAAAAGTCAGTAGTTCCCTTTTCTAAACAGAAGAGAGAAAGAATTCATCACAGCCTGTTCTTCCAGTTTCTCTTTCAAGAAGAACCTTTTTTAGTCTCAGATTCTCTAGCTGTGGGGAAAGAGTTGAGGAAAGGGGAGGTTTATTATTATTTTGGTGCATCACATTAAATGGAAGGCAGAAAAATGCAGGAAATGGTATCTTTTGCAATCTGAGGCTTAAACATATTTGATAGTATATTCAACAGCTTTGAGTGTCTCTCAGCCCCAGGCATAAAGATGCCCCTTTCCCTGCTGTTCCTTCATTTCATGCTATAATGCTTCCAATTCTCTTTTTAAAAAGAATTATGTACATTATCTACCTGTTGCACACAATCTCCTTCCTATGTCCACTCTATAACCTTCGCAGATGTTGCTTCATCATTATCAGTAAAAGATTGAGTTGTTTGGTTCAGGGAGGAAATAGCATCCGGGAAAAGTGCCTTGATGATGAATTAAAAGAAGGTGGCAAGTTCTTCTTGGTACATATTAACTAAAAGGATGGTGGGAGCTGGAATAAATACTGATGGAAACAATATGCAGAACAAAGTTTTCTAGACTTCATTTTTTTTAATTTCTTTTTTTCCCTACTTTGCATAATTCTGTCTTCATTGTTTCATTTAATTAATCAAACACAGTTCTATTTAGCCTATTTGCATCTCTGAAGGTGTCTTCTTGACATTACCCCCTCAATGTTCCTCTACCATTGCAGACTGATGAAACTTCAAACATCTCAGCTTCTCTTCCCCATTCCTGCTAACTGCTCCTCTCTCCTATTCTTGTACAAAAAGCACCCTTTCTTTTAATTTACCAAATAACAACTTTCCCCCCCCCCCCCCCCCCCCCCCTTATTTTACTAAATCTCTACAACAGAGATTTGGAAGTTTTCCAAGCTAAAGTTATTGTTGAAATACATTTCTAAGCAAGCTTCTCAAACTGATACTACAATATAAAAGGTCTTGGAAGAGATACAGCAGTGACAACAAAAACCACTGGGACCAGCGAGTCGTAACCGAAGAGCTCTACAAGAGCCCAAATATGAAATTGCTGACATGCTTTAAATCAATACTTCTACCAGAAGAATAAAAAACAGTAGACCATCACACAGTATTTTTAAATGGAGCAATCACATGAAATCCTAGAAGCTGTATAGACCCTTATGAGCAAACTCATATAAGCTGTAACGGAGACTACAATTTGTAGACTCGTGAGAGCACTGTGAGCTTCTGGGTGAATTCAATACTTCTGGTAGGTAGATGTCCCACCCACAGCTATTAGACCCTTCTGAAAGATGAGGAAAATGAGTAGAGGAGGAAGGAGGCAGGGAGGAGAGGGTGGAAAGGCTGTTGTTGAAATAACTTTAGTAAGATCCTTCAGTAAAAGTTCTTAAAGACACTGAAAAGTTAAGGTGTAAGAAGAAAGAATTCTTTCTCACGTACTAAAACACAGGAAAGGAATGGTATGAATACAAAGGTCCCCCTTCTAGAGGATTAGTTAATGGTGGATGTATCCCACTACGTACCACAGATGTGAAGACAAAGGACTGGAGAGCAAGATCACAACTGGTGATGATTACATAGCTCTAAATGACATCAAAATCTGAAGTTCACTACTCTGTCACCACAGGATAAGACATCAGGTGAATATCAACATTAATGAAGGACTGCACAAGGAGAACAAAACAACCATAATGCAACATGCAGAGTCTTGAGCTCTAACTTAGTTACCATTCATGAAAAATACACAGTCATGTGGTTATTTTCTGGACAGTAACTCATGGCTCAATAGCAGTCCAAGACACATAAAGAATGCTAGGATTTGTTTCCAAAATAACATAAGACATAACATTATAAACCAATGCAAACTAAGAATTACTAAACAACAGTGCTCCTGTACATAACATTCAGTTATAAAAAATGAAAATTTTAAGTTGATTAATTTTTTTAAGCAGATTTCCACCAAAGGTCACACAGTGCAGCACAGACACGGGTTCCCCCTGAGTGGTTTCAGAACCTCCATCCTTGGACTTCAAGACATAGGTAGGCAAAGATACAGCTGACCTGATCCAGAGTCCTTCTTGGAGCAAAAGCTTTAATTAAGATGACTTTCAGGGATGCCTTCCAATCAAAACTTTCTGTTATTTCAAGAACTGAATCCAATTAGTAACTGTACCCAAAAATTACATTTTAATATGCAAACATATAGGATAAGTTGTAAATAATCTAAAGTTATGCTGCCTTCAGTTAATGCATTTTACCCATATTTTCATGTTGGGTTTATGTACATATATATATATTTACTTCTATTTCAATGAGTTTGCATTCAACTCTAATTATGGCACAATTTCACAGATGATGTTGTCAGCCCTGTAAGTCAGTATTTGCTTGTTTCCTTCCATACCTCGGAGGAAAAAACTATTTAGCTTCTATAGAGTGATTTATAGAATCACAGAATGGTAGAGATTGGAAGGGACCTCTGGAGATCATCAAGTCCAACCCCCCTGCCAGAGCAGAATCACCCAGGGCAGGTCACACAGGAACAGATCCAGGTGGGTCTTGAAAGTCTCCAGAGAAGACAACTCCACAACCTCCCTGAGCAGCCTGTTCCACTGCTCTGTCACACTCACAGTCAAGAAGTTTTTGCTCATGTTGAGGTGGAACTTCCTGTGTTTCACCTTGCTACCATTACCTCTCGTCCTGTCACAGGGCACCACTGAAGAGCCTGGCCCCTTCTACTTGACACCCACCCTTCAGATATTTGTAACCATTCATAAGATCCCCTCTCAATCTTTTCCCAGGATAAACAGCCTCAGGTCTTTCAGCCCTTCCTTGTAAGAGAGATGTCCCAGTCCCTTAATAATCTTCACAGCCCTCCTGTGGACTCTCTCTAGTATTTCCCTGTCCCTCTTGAACTGGGGAGCCCAGAGCTGGACACAATACTCCAGATGTGTCCTTACCAGGGCAGAAGAGAGGGGGAGGAGAACCTTCCTTGACCTGCTGGCCACACTCTTCTTTATGTAATTTTGTAATCCTTTATCAAATAATTAACATAAATATTTTACATTTAAGTACAAGATAAATTTAAGTGGCTAATACTGGTTAAGAGATAAAGATACCAAATCCCAATTCAGAATGCACGTAATACTCTACATGGTGGGCTTTCCATCTTTCTGAGAGCATGAAGGGCTGTAGTTCATACTGCTGCCTCAGCACACGTTCACTGTCACAGAATCACAGAATGGTAGGAGTTGGAAGGGACCTCTGGAGATCATCTAGCCCAAACACCCTCCCAAATCAGGATCACCTAGAGGAGGTTACACAGGATCGCATCCTGGCAGGTTTTCAAGGTGTCCAGAGAAGACAAGTTCACAAGCCCTCTGGGCATATGCATTAAAATGTCACAAGTCTTTTATAATTTAGTGTCCTAATTTACTAACGTTTATAAGACATACAGCAAACAGTTGATAAGTGCACAGCCCCTGTGTAACCAAGCTGATTACATGACAGATTACAGAGGTCAGCTTTCTATAAAAAGCCAGATAAGAATTAACCAAGACTAGCTCTTAGTGTATACAACAAAACTAATGAAGTGGCAATTAACTGTATGGGAATTTAGTACATATTTTCATCAACTAATGACTTGGGAAGAAGTTGTGAATCAATAATGCCTCCAATATTGTGACAGACCTGTAAGGAACTATCACGTAGATAAATGTAGGCAATTGGGTCTTTGTGTTACTGATATTGATTAGGTTTTTTCCCCCTCCAAATCAGTCACAACTACAAGTTCTAAGTATGATATAACAATATTTAAGAACCTGAAGGCAATTTTGCATTTAGTATTTAGAGATTTTATTTGGCTGGATTTTTTTGTAAGGTTGCTTTACCCAATACCTGGCAGACACAGCAATGCATTTCACTCTGCCAACACCAACAGTCAACTAAAGCTAACGTACCACCACCACTTAGCTGACTGAATGCTGGAAGTCTGCAGTTTGGTGACACGGAGCAATCCTAAAATCACCGTCTTTAATGGCTCTAATTGAACATCAGCACTTAAAAACTTGACCAGACACAAGCATTTCACACACAGTAACTATTCTCAAGACAAGCACAAAAGAAATGTAGGATTAGAATTAGGATACAGAGAAAGATGACAGTAAGGCTATCAAGTAATTAAGTATTAGCAGCAGTAACCTGATGACATAAAAATGACATTAACCCCCCCCTTGATTGGGCATGAAACAGTATGAATTTTAAGCCATTATTTGGCTGTCAAGTTTTGAGTTGCATCTTCATAAGCATGTATTTGCCAGTATGTAGCTCCAGAACCACCCCGATTATTCCATTTTTTAATCAATTTAAATTGTTTCTTTTTTCCTCCTGCACTCAAATTGATGTTACTGCCTTCTAAATTCACATAATTTATAACTGTGTTTTTCCAGCTTATAAAATGAAGGTAAATACAGCAATTACAGTGTTTATGCTAAATTATTATTGCAAGGTACAAAGTGAGGCTGTGATGCTTCTGGCATTCCACTACTAGAAAAAGCCAAGTCTACCATCATACAACACCTAGTTCTCTGCCAAAACATAAGGAAACATTTCAAAACTTTAAACAAAAAGCACAACACCAAAAAGTAAACTCCATTAACCATACCATAATTCAGACAAAGGAAAAGAAGCTCCAACATAAATACAAACATGAGTTGATGATTTTTTTTTCCCCCTCATATCATAATCATTAAAGTGTTTGTTATTACTGAAGTCCAAGAACTTTTCTAAGAAATACTTCCCAATGATCAAAATCAACAATTTTACTTCAGTCTTATGAACATCAAAGCTAATGCTGGGAAAGTAAACGAGTAATCATCAATACCAGATAAAAACTTCTGCAAAACCTTCTAAGTTTTCAGATTTCACCTTAGCAATGACAGTCACAATGGGAAGGATCTCTGTAAATGCTCTCTTTTCTAGCTTGCCTCTGTTCTGTTCATTTTGTCTTCAAATAGCGACACTATAAATATAGCCATTATTTGTCAACATTTTTCATTAACTCAGAGGATGACATGTTCCCTCATTTATCTAACATGAATGAAGCCATAAGCATACACCGCACTTGGAATGGCAGAAGGGTTCATTTCTATTTCTTTCCCTTCCCTATATTCCTCCTCCCCACAGATCTATAAACAGTTCTTATTCTCAAGCTTTAGGGCTGCAGTAAAAAGTAAGCTGATTTAACTGATGTCAGCTTACAGTGTGCCTCGCAAAGTTTACAGTCCTCGCATGCCATCCTGGATCACAGGTCACAACATTTCTCACTTCAGTGTTGCTAGTTACCACTCGTGTCGTATGTCAGATGGAAGTGAACTTGTTTCTGCACATGACACTATTTCCGCGATAGACACCTTACTGATACTTCCAGTCATGTGGAATCTTAAGGTGAAAAAAGGATTTACCTTCTACAAGGGTAGATTCTCACAGACATTGCCTCACAGTGGGCAAGCTTCTCAACAACAACAACTGAAGGAATTAATTGCATAGTTTGCATGCAAACTGTCTAATACAGGCAGAGTATCCCTATAAATAGACCAGATTTGTTCCCCAGAGACAGCAAGTGCTGATTTGAGATGGGTTACAAAGGTTAACCTACACATGATTTGGCATCACAACTTGGATGCAGGCTATTCTTGTTGTGGGATGGCAGCCAAGCAGCTGCTGGCAGCATCTTACAGCAAAATTTTTGCTATGACAAATTCAGGTGGCTGCACCAGTACAATAGAGAAGAATGAATACATCTTTCCCGGGGGGAGGGAGGGGGTGGTGAGAAAAAAGAAAACTATCCTTATCCATAGCAGTGAAATTCAGGCAAAAGATTATCTGGTATCTCTCAGTGGCAGTCCCAATCCTTTCTGCAGAGGGGTGGTATGCTTTACCATCAAAAAGCAGCTTGCCAGTAGTGGAAGCAGCTACAACCACCCTACCATTCTCTTCCTTCCTTTAACAAAGCAGTGTATTTGTGCTACAAAATGTCTTAGCTTGTAGAAACACTTTTGTAAGCTTGTTAGGCAAGTCAGCACATTTCTCCAATCCCAGTTCTGCAAACTCCCAAGAGATAACTGGTTTTTACTGGAAGTACAGGGGCTTCACAACCTTGTCTTGTTAAAGTATATTTGTCAAACTTTTTACTCAGGATGTATGAAATATGCTGGTTCTAACCTTACAATCCACGAAAACAAACAAAAAAATGCTCCCTTGTTAGCCTAAACTGTGTTAGAGAAAAGGGATATTCCTAGTCTCATTCTACTAAAACAGGAAGGGAATAAACTAAAAGCAAGTTCATTTTCAGCATAGTGCAACAGCTTTGGATTGCTGGAGATACATATCTGTACACCGATGCTTATCACCTTCTGCTAAGAACAAGATACCATCATGCCACAGATGAACACTGAAGAACAAAATTTCCCAATTTTATCCACAGATGTAGCATTCATGAAGATTTATCAGATTCCTAAAGCAAAAACACACTAAGCATTGGAGAATTTACATCTGAGAAGTTCAATGTATACAGAAAACTTCCCAGAATAAAACAGCTACTGCACCACAGAAGGAATTCAAACAATCCATAAGTAAAACTCCCAGACACCAAAAAAAATAGCAACTCCTTTTTCGTAAATCACATAACACAGCTCAAAGTCTCAGGCATGAAAAGGAAAGAGTGGCCCAGCTCTCATCTTTTCCTCCCTCTGTCTACCAGGTGCTAAGCTCCCCCACCAAGAGATCCAAGGCTTAGCTGCTGATCCAAAAATTCTGTCTCTATGTTCATCTGTGTTACCTTACATTTTGCTCATTATTACAAACTGAAAGCATTCTGAGCCCAGAACATTGTTTATTTTTCCCAAATTCATTACCTCTTCCTATAAATCTTGCTTCCTTTTATCCTTGGCCGATCACAGCTACAGTAACACTAATATTGTATATTAAAACGAAAAAAAAAAAATCCCTTTCTGAGTCCGCTTGACAGCGACACATACACTGCAGGATTCTTTACAGGGATCACGTTTCCAGAAAAGATTCTCACATAACTTGTAAAGGTACCTTACCTTTACCTTCCTGTAACGTTGTTTCACGTACGCTAACGGCAGACTACAAATGACCAGTGAGACAACAGTTAATGGCTACTACAAATAAGTCAGAACGAGCAATTCAATTAAGCAGCCATTAGGTTCCTTCCTAATTTGCAAAGATGTCTTTGAGTTGACAGTACTGTGTGATCCCTAAACTGGAAGCCAATGCTAGAAAGAGCTGATCGCCTTCACACATTTACAGTTTACTGTAACTGTTGTTAAAGAAATTTGATTTCTTTCCAGAGTTCATTGCTCTTGATTAAAAAATAAATAAATAAATAATCCCCAAACACACACCAAACACATCTACAATGGCTATTACTATTACAGTTAAGAGAGTAAAGTGGGGAGAAAAATATATATATATATGGACAGTAACAAAATACAAGGTTTCAGAGCATTGAAAGAGTAAAAATTTTACAGAACAAAGAAAATAAAATACAAAAAAAAAGAAAAAAAAAAAACCCACCCAAACAAACAACAAACCAGGTCAAAAAAAACACCAAACCAACTAAACAAAACCAACAGAGCTTCTTTCTGCTCAGAACTTACACTGGGATGGATCCATAACCACTAGAAACAACAGCAAAAAGCACCTGCTATTATTGACAGCCAGGAAGAACAGTTTTCAATGACAATACATAAGAAGTAGTTCCCTCTTTAGGAAAGGATGTACAGTATACAACAAACCTGACACCTCAAAGTCTATAAAGCTGTAAAACATTAGATATTTCTTAGCAAGAAAACAATGCTTCTTTTGAAATTTAATTAGTCAACTGTTATCTCTCCCTGAGTACTCTCTGCAGTATGGGGAAGAGACAAAAGTGGGTGTCCCAGCAACTTTCAAAAGGCCCAACTACATTTCTCAGACTTCTCTGGTATTTTGCTACTGCTAACTATAGCTTTCAGCTTCACATCAATTATTCAGTATGAGATCTAATTCATTTTTACACAATTACAGCTCTAGATAATTTATAGCACAGATGAGGTAACAGCCCTAAGTTTTGGAATTGCTGCTTTTTATTTCCACATAGAGAGGTTAAAATAGGAACTATAATATAATACAGATGATTTACAGTTTCTGAGGATTCATGAATTTAAGATTTTGTAGCAGCATTCCTAGCATCATGAGGATTTCCTGAAGTAGTCACAAACACAGCATACCTCTCCTCTACAGACTTGGACAGCATACACATATCCAGAAGGCTTACCACTACAATTATGCCTGCTTAAATAGAAGTGAAACTTTCTTATTTAGTCTTACATTAAATATAGACTTTTATATAATATAGTTTTCTAAAGTCTACATAATTTTATATAAAATATAATATAGTCTTATATTAAATGTACCTACAAGAGAGGAACAAAAAATACCAAAATTTAAGCAGTGAAAATGAACTGCAATGCATCAAGACAAGTATTTGTTATGTTTACAATTAAATAATCCTACATATCTGCCACTATATTAATAGCATAACGTGAGCTACAAAATCTTTGGCAGCAAGCTGTCACACTTTAAGTCAAAACACACAAGAATTGCAACAGGGCACAATATGTGGTTTTTACAAATGAGAAAAGCCTCTCTCTGAGGAAAAAAAAAAAGTTATGTTTTATATAAATAAGTTTAGTTTTATGAGTTTCCTACTTTTAAATACTGGTTTATGGTAATGAAGAAATCAGGCAAAAATTTTCAATTCAGACTGAAGATTTTACTTTCCCCAGAGAACTGGAATATTCCAATGATACAAGAGTAACCCAAAAATTAGGGTACTCCAGCAAGAGGGATCTTGAAATCTTCATGAGGTCGGCTTAAAGAACTCCCTATTAAGGTACCTATTAGTAGTGAGACACCATCAGCTTCCAGCTCAGACACATACCAGCCTCCTGTAAGTTATGTACCACACCTGCCAGCTCTGTCTCAACCAGCACTAGACACCTGCCTGTTCAGTACTGTAAGGGAACCCTTGCACCTACGGGACGCGGCACTTGGCTCATGTGGGCACATTGCCCTCTTCGCTTGCAATGAAAAAGCAAAAGCCTCTGCCACAGCTGCCATCCAGAAAGAGCTGTAACTACATTTCTCTACATCACGAAAGCACTGAAGGGAAAATTGAATTTGAGGGTAGGAAGCATTCAGAGACAAAAAGTGGGTATTTTTATGAGTAAATTTGGAGGCTTTTTTAATCAATGGCTAAATATTTGAAGCAATACAGTTATTATCCCTTGTGCTCAGGAACAGTGCAAAGATCACACGCACAAGACTATATTCCTTCCTATTACCTTCCTCCGTGGAGAAGGCACGTGGAAAAGCACATTTATTTTATATATGGAGATTTATTATATCTGTTGTTATAATTAAACATAATAAAAAGGCAAAAACAACTGTCTACCGTGATAAAAAAAATTATTAGACTGTATTTTATATATATATGTATCTCCATCTTAATTGTGGCTAAACAACCCAGAAAACAAACACTCCTTTAATAATGGCACAGGTGAAAAGGAACATTTATATAACCAAACGCTGCCCTTCTGAACTGGACCTCCAGAACCAAAGGGTGAAGCAAACATCAGTAACTCATCCAAATCTCCAGAGCCTCAAAGGCATGCAGAGAGGACCAACTTAGACTTAAAAAATAAATTAAAAATTTTAAAAATAAAATTTAAAAACTAAATTAATAAAAAACACACCAAAACAGAGATTCATTTAGGTTGGAAAAGACCTTTAAGATCATCAGACAACTGTAAACTTAAGCGCAACATCTACATGTCTTTTAAGTATCTCCAGGGATGGTGACTCCACTACTTGCTTGGGCAGCCTGTTCCAATGCTTGACAACACTGTCAGTGAAGAAATTTTTCATCATGTCCAATCTAAATCTCCCCTGGTGCAACTTGAAGCCATTTCCTCTCATCCTAGCAGTTGTTACTTGAGAAAAGAGATGGACCCCCATCTCACTAAAACCTCCTTTCAGGTAGCTGTAGAGAGTGATACGATCTCCCTGGAGCCTCCTTTTCTCCAGGCTAAATAAACCCAGTTGTCTCAGCTGCTCCTCACAAGGCTTACTCTCTAGATCTTCATCAACCTTGCTGCTGTTCTTTGGACACAGTCCAGCATGTTTATGTGTATATAAATACATACATAAAAAAATCTACAGAGTTAGAAACAGGAACGGCAATCTGCAACTGAACTAGTGCCATCTGAACAGTTCTGATGAGATTCAGTGACCCCCACTGCAGAGGGTAAGCAGGTATTTGAATCTGAACAAGTCATTCTGCTCCATTTATAATCGCCACAGCAATTTATCTTTCTTAGACACTTAGCTCAGAAAAAGATGAATGGCCTTCTGGAGGTAATTATTTTTGTAAATTTAATGAAGACTTAAGAGCAACCAGCTCAATATAGGCATCTAACTTTCAGACAACTAAATTTGGACAGAGAATTAAACTTATGCCTACTGTTATAGCAAAATTCCTAGGCTACACATTCTTGATAACAGGCATCAAGACAAGAACTTCCTGAAGCACAGGATAAGATTTACCCAGTATTTGAATATAACAGCAAGATAAGCTTTCAGTATGTCAGAAAAGATAAAGCCTCTACAAAGTCGGCAGAATCGTAATGCCAGGGAAAGAAAATTCTCTCCTCAGAAATAACAAATATATATGTATAGACACAGTCAAAAGTATTCTGAGAATCCCAGGAAATCTCCTAGTTTCCTGAATATTGAAGAAAATCCTTCTTCAGTAACAAAAAGTAACTTCTTGTAGATGCCTTCTGGAAATCACCATCTCCAAGCACACACACAACTGCAACTGTCACAGCCCACAGCAGAGCTACAGCCATAAAGTGCTTGCTTAGCAAGCTTACCACCAGAAAGTGATTGCTTCAACATGAAAGAGAGAAACCCACGACAAAAGAATAATGCATATGACTGTAATACCTCTGATACCACCTGCTAATGCAGGGGTCTGTTTTCAGAAAAAAAAAAAATGCTATTACTGTTTCACTGAAGAAACATATACTAAATACCTACTTTGTGCGACTCAAATTTGCCCCAAGTGGTAAGCAGCCAGTTAACAGTAGCAACATTGCAAAAATCTTACAATCCCTACTGTTTCACCCTATAAGCACCACAAAAAAAATCCTTCATCGTGCACTGCCTCTTACAATTTTATAACTGTACATTCACACAGGAAATTCAGGAATAGAAAAAAAAAACCCTCTCAATAACTTATCCAATGGGATATACTGAAAATCTAAAGGTTGGTTTCAAAACCTATGTATTACTACACTAAATATTAGACACACTAAGGTTTCAAAGACAATACCAGAAGAGAGAGAGAATACAAAATACAGAAAAAATACACTCTTTTTGTGTGTGTTTACACCCACCAATTCAAACACACGCAAGACCATAACATGCAGTCAATCTTATTTTCAGTAGCTTCTATATGCAGTCAACACTAAACTCAGAATTATGCCAACCAAGATTTTTTTGTTTTGTTTTGTTACTGCTGTTAGGATATTGCCATCAGAGAATCCAAATGAACAATATGAAATAATTAAACCTGCCTTCAAAGGTTTCTCTAAGGTGAGATAACATGACCTTATATTACTATATGAAATTAAGCAAGTAGATTTTAGTTAAAAACATCAAAATCACAAGCATTAACTTTGAATACCCTGCTTGAAACTACACTTTTTTTTCAGTTTTTTAGCATCTCTATATGGATTTAGAGGTATGCACAATGTATGAAAAGTTATGAGCTCCACACTTTCCAGTCTTCCTCATCCCTCTGCTTCTGTCCCTAGGCAGAATTCCCATCATTTCACTTCTGAAGCTGAAGCCTTCTGTATCTGATGCAAATCAGTCTTCTCTCACTGTCCAAAAATAAGGAAATCATCAAAGCATTACAGAAAGAGTCACATAACATTGCTGGGGGGGGAAGCATCAAAAGTACGTTGGTAATATACTCAGACAGGACAACCTGGAATCTGTCTTGCCATTTTTCTATTCTGGCAACACCAAACTGAGTGGTGCAGCTGACACTGGTGCCTGAGGGACAAGAAGTCAACCAGACTGGACAAGACTGAGATACTACCTCATATGAACGTCATGAAGTTCAGCAAGGCCAAATGCAAGGTCCTGCAGCTGGGTCAGAGCAATCCCCAGTATCAATACAGGATGGGAGACCATAGGATAGGGAGCATCCCTGCAGAGGAAACTTAAGAGTACTGGTAGATGAAAAGCTGAGCATGAGCCAGCAACATGCACTCACAGCAGAGAAGGCCAATCATATCAAAAGAAACATGGCCAACAGGTGAAGGGAGGTGATTCTACCCCTCTACTCTGCTCTGGTGAGACCACACCTGGAGTACTGCATCCAGCTATGGAGCCCTCAGCACAAGACAGAAAGAGCTTCTGCCTCCGGGAAGACCTAAATGCATCCTTTCAGTATTTAAAAGGGGCTTATAAGAAAGATGGGGGACAGACTTTTTAGCAGGGCCTGCTGCAATAGGCAATAGTGTAAAACTAAAACAGGGTAGATTCTGACTAAATATAAAGAAGAAATTTTTTACACTGAGGGTGGTGAAACACTGGCACAGGTTGCCCAGAAATGTAGCAGAAGCCCCATCCCTGGAAACATTCAAGATCAGGTTGGATAGAACTCTGAGCAACCAACCTAATTAAAGATGTCCCTGCTTCTTGGAGGGGGGGGTTGGACTAGGTTAACTGTAAAGATCCCTTCCAACGCAAAGCATTCTGTTTATATGATTTTACTAATGTCATGATGGCAGATATACATGCTATAAAATCTCATGACCTTAAAGGTTAATAAAAATTTTTTATATACTAGGCCTCTTTAATTCACACTGAACACAGGAAAATATTTTTGATACCATCGGCTAAGAAATAAAACAGAAGGCATTTCCCTTTTACCCTCCTTATATTCCACAGACAACCTGTACTGACCTAAACAACTCAGTAAGGGCTTCTGTCTTACTATGTACACTCAGACTATGCTTACCCTTTACAGCCAACTATTTATTTTGTCTTTACAGATTTAAGGACCTAGCCAATGTCTGCTGAAAGATAAAATAAAATAAATATGTTCCTCATGATACCATTTTCACATTCCTCTCCACAAACATGAGTGCCCCCATCTCTCTGACATTACTGATAAGTCTTTGAAAGATCAAAAGTCACTGCTTGCACTTGGCAAGACTATTATGCAATTTACTACTGAGAAGTTAAGAGTAGTTAATGGTTTGACAACAGAAAATTTGGCTTTCAGGAAGACTGGTCAAACAGCCATATGACTCACAGTGCTGATCTCATGAAGTTGCTTTGTCCATACAAATTTGATCAGAGAACACGGGCTCTTTCCTAAACTATGCAACATCTCAATCTTCCTAAGTCAGTAGAAACCCTTTACTATCTGTTTTGCCTAACTTCAGGTGTTTAATTATACACCCTTATCTCCTGTAAAGTTTGATAGATAGGTATAACTCCTTATCTCTGAGCTAACTGCTATCATAAACTTCTGTGTGAAGTCTCACCTCACAATAAACTGTATAGTAACACACACATCACAAAGTATTCTTGATATTAATTAAACTGATGCATTCAGCTCAGAAGTCTGAAAATTTTAATGGCTCTGAATTAACTGACCACCAGCTCCATCTTCTAGAGGCAACATGAGAGAATATCATCAAAACACCTAACATTATGTGCAAGTGTATTCACATCTCTACCCATGTTTCCCAGTGAGGCAAGATGGCATAACTGTAATCAAGCCATGGGGTACAGAGGGATGTTGTATGAGGACTAAGACTTGAGGTGCTCAGGTCCAGACCCCAGAAGAATGTATTGGTCAGAAGAAAACTGCAGTATATATAAAAAAAATAAAAAGAAAAAAGAAAAAAAAAAATCTTTAAACTGTTCATGTGACCAAAAAGTTGCAAGCTTCATACCGAAGAAATACAAAACAAGAAATACAAGGGAGCCTCCCTTGACCTCCTGTTCACTAGTAGAGAAGGACTAATGGGAGATGTGGTGGTCGTTTTGGGCTTAGTGATCATGAGTTAGTTAAGTTTTCAGTTCTTAGTGATAGGAAGAGGAAAAGAACTTCTACCTTGGATTTCTGGAATGCAGGGCAGCCTAGGGATCAGGGCCGGCCAGCATAGGTTTATGAAAGGGAGGTCTTGCTTAACCAACCTGATCTCTTTCTATGACCATGTGACTCGCCTTTTGGATGGGGGGAAGGCTGTGGATGTTGTCTACTTGGACTTTAGTAAGGCCTTTGACACAGTTTCCCACAGCATTCTCCTGGAGAAACTGGTGAATCATGGTATAGACAAATGTACTCTTCCCTGGGTTCAAAACTGGCTGGCTGGCCATTCCCAGAGAGTTGTGATTAATGGGGTGAAATCCAGCTGGCTGCCGGTCACCACTGGTGTCCCTCAGGGATCAGTTTTGGGACCAGTCTTGTTTGGCATTTTTATTGATAACTTGGATTTGGGGATTGAGAACACCCTCAGTACATGTGCAGACAACACCATATTGCACGGGAGTGTTGACCTGCTTGAAGGCAGGGAGGCTCATCAGAGAGACCTGGAGAGGTTGGATGGATGGGACAAGACCAACTGTATGAGGTACAAGGCCAAGTGATGGGTCCTGCATTTCAGTCACAACAACCCCCACCAGTGCTACAGGCTGGGAGATGAGTGGCTGGAAAGCTGCCCAGCCAAAAAGAACCTGGGGGTGCTGGCAGACAGCCCACTGGACATGAGCCAGCAGTGTGCCCAGGTGGCTAAGAAGGCCAACAGCTTCCTGGCTTGTATAAAGAATAATGTGGCCAGCAGGAGAAGGGAAGTCCTTGTGCCCTTGTACTCAGCCCTTGTGAGGCCTCATCTTGAGTACTGTGTCCAGTTCTGGGCCCCTCACTATAGGAGAGACATTGAGATGCTGGAACATGTCCAGAGGAGAGCTACCAAGCTCATGAGGGGCTCAGAGAACAAGTCATATGAGGAGAGGTTGAGGGAAGCTGGGCATGTTTAGTTTGGAGAAGAGGAGGCTGAGAGGGGACCTCATTGCCCTCTACAACTACCTGAAAGGAGGTTGTAGAGAGGTGGGTGTTGGCCTCTTCTCCTTAGTTACTAGTTACAGAACCAGGGGAAATGGTCTGAAGTTGTGGCAGGGGAGTTTTAGATTGGATATTAGGAAGAAATTGTTTACAGAGAGAGTGGTGAGGCACTGGAACAGGCTGCCCAGGGAGGTGGTGGAGTGACCATCCCAGGAGGTATTTAAGAAATGAGTGGACATGCTGCTTCAGGACATGCTCTAGGGGCAGGCATGTAGGGGACTTGTGTGTTGGTTTTGGGTTTTTTTTTTTTGTTTTGGTTTGGGGTTGGTTGGTTGGTTGGTTTTGCTTCCTTTTAGTGGTCAGGTATTTAGGTGTTCTTTATTCTTGTAGGTACGGTTGGACTCAGTGATCTACAAGGTCCTTTCCAACCACAACTATTTTGTGATTCTGGGAAAACATCCACAGAAAAATGGGTGACAGAAGGAACATAAGGGTGAAGAACCAAAATAGGAAAAAAGGACAAAATAAGTGAACTTCTCTCTTTTTTTTTTTTTTTTTAATATCACTTCAATCAAGACCACTCAGTTTTCTGCAGTCTGATGTTCTTTCAGCAGTTTCAGAAAGGATATCCAGAAAGAATGGAGCAATGTAAATTCTGTCCTTCTTGTTGTAAACAGGTAACTGCTTTGTTTTTTTCTTCTTGCTTTAGAGTTATTTGACTGGAGTGCATATGTTAGCAAATGAGGAAACACAAAACAAAACCCATGTTCTTGTTATCTATTCAGTGTATTTCAGATTAATTGAACCTTGGAATTACCTGCGATTCTGTCATCCTTCATTAATACCTGCACCCTCCCACCCACCCCAAGCTACTTCCGCTTCCATTTTCCTTACAAGTTTCACAGACATTTAAATTCCAGTGTACTCACATCTAAAGTATTAAAAGCTAAACACCTTTGTACACATCTGCTCTTGATCCCTGACAGGTAACAGAGGAGGTGGTAGCAAGCAAAACTAATGTGCCAGGACAAATAAAGAAGTTAAATTCACAACTTCAAACAAAATTCCCAGGGAGAATTCCACAATTAATTAAGAGTCACTCATGGTGCCACATCATAAAGATCATAAAGTGGGAAAAAAAAATAATAATTTGCAACATAATGCTTAGGAGCATTCATAGAATAATACAAATGGTCCTAAACATAACAATGCAAATTTTACTTTTCATTAAAGTAATGCTTTGGACCATTGTTTTCCTTATTTTGAAGGCACTGCCTCAAATAAGACAAGATGCACTGAAACTTACAGTTTTTTACAGTCAGAATCTCCTTCAAAAATTATTCTTTTATGCTTTGCAGGATAATTATCTGCCAATAACTATATAAGCTCCAGAAACTAAATTATAAGAAAAGAACATTCCTCTCAGCCATTTTTATTTTGGATAAGTTCTGATAAAATCCTTTCTGCACCTGTTGAAATTTTATCTACCTCACAAGTCTTTTGGGGAAAAAACAGTCTTGAATGATGAGCTTAGCTTCTGCTTCTAAAAACATGACGGGATTAACACCACTTTACCGCAGCTGCACATTTTCCTGGCAAAGAAAAACTGCAGTGGGTAATTGTACAACAAATAACGTTGTTCACAAAAATTAGAATTCAAATCATAACACTGCACAAACATTAGCATCTCTCCACAGTTCCAGTGCTAGGTATCTGAGCCTCTGTCGATTCCTTCTGTTGAAGTAGCTCCAAATGTTAAAATACACACAGAGACAGATAGGGAAAACAAAACAAAACAAAAAACCAACAGACTGACTCACTAAGCCTAAGGAATAATTTGCCTGAGATGCTGAAGCAACTCTAAAGGTAGTTTGATTATTTATAAAATACAGAATGGCATCAAAGAAAGACTATTTCACCCCAGTGTATATTATGGATTCACAGACAAAGCACTCCCCAGTGGGAGAGTGAATGAACACATGGTTCAAATCCTCAGGGCCTGAGCTGGTATCCATTTCACCTGTACTGAAGCACCCCAGCTGCTGAAGTAACAAGCATAAGGAAGAGACAGGCACTTCTGCCAAATTTCTCCTCCCTTCTTTTTTACTCAATACTTGGAAAAAGCAAACACTTCACAGATTAAACAGATAAACCATTTCATAAAGTCTTTTTCCTATATTTTTGTTTTAGCAAACAAATCCAAAAGTTTTTAGAATGAAGTTGAATTCAATTACCTTTAGAAAACAGTTATATATTATGCAGTCTGTCACACCAATGAATTCTAATCACGCAGGCCAATTTCAGCCACATTTGACAGAGAAACAGAGGTCTCTAAGACGCTGAGTTCCCTTAAGTTTCACAAAAATCAGCTGCCGGGTAGAAGCAAGACATACAAATTAGCTGTTGCATTGTGGAAAAGGAAAACAGAACTTGGCTCTCATCCATTTCGAGCAGCAGCAATCAACTGGTCAATTGAAGCACTTGCCTAGCTCCAAACCAGCCATAACACGTGCTGGTGCCTGCCAAATGGATAGGGACGTGAGAAGAACCCTAATGTGTTCTGGGGTAGTACAGACCACAAGAGAGAAATGAAGGCATGATAGCACACAGAAGCTAGGGAGCACCAAGGGCCCTGCAGCAGGTAGTCAAAGGGGAGCCAAAGGGGAAAATTTCCAGTAATGAGTGGAGGGCACAAGCTTGAAGACAACCACTCTTTCAGATTTCCATAGCTCCCAAAAGTTTATTTTCATCTTCTTTTTCATTTTATCAATAGTGTTAAGTAATCATATGATACATACTACACCTCAAAACCAGACCACTTCTTTAATGCAAGTTACTTAAAAGTTAATACCCTAATATTCCAACTAAGAAATACTGTAATCAAGTGTGTGTCACAACATTTAGGAAGTAATAGTAATCTAAAAAGTACAGAGTGAAATACACATCTGCATTCCATAGAAAAGCATAGTTCACAATGAAGGCAGACAAGCAAGAAACATCTGAGATAAGATATCTCAGGAAATAACTGCCTCTTCATCTGCCAAATAGTAAAACTGGTAAATTATCCTCACAGTGAGATGCCCTGATAAAGCTCAACCCTTTTATTCTGCATGTTTAATGACATAAGAACACACCCACATACCCACTGAAACTGTGCAAATGACTGTTCACACTCTTACGCTCACTCTTCTATCTAAACTCAAAAGTACATGATGGGCTAAAAGGCACCACCCAAAGGCCATGCTTTTGCAATTTTAAAACCTGCATGTAATTTATCATGCATCATATTTCACTTAATAAACTGTTAATTAACTTTTTTGTGGAAGGCATTATTTTTTACTAATACCACATCTGCATCATGTCACATCATCTCAGTCATCTGTTACTTTCCTCTCTAATGACAGAGACTGAATGATACATATCTACAAGGTTATCTCCATTTTCCTCTTTCTCCTTGTCCTCAAAAGATCACTTCCTAAACTATCCTTTCTTTCAGGACGCTTTGTCTTCTGTCTGCCCTTCTTTACTTGACAGTTCCAAAGCAGATCAAACATACAGAACACCTTTCTTTTGAAGATTAATTACACAGAATAGGCTGCTTCACCATGAAAAACACTGAAGAAGGGATTTAACATATCTACATGGTTGCAAGTGACATTCAAGAGATAAAAGAGATTGGTTATTCACTGTCTGTGAATTAGCAAAGTGGGAAATTCAACAGACTGTGCTGAAGACTGCTTCATACAGCACATTAAGTTGTCATTCACCATTCTGTGGCTGCTAAAATTTTACATAAGTTCAAAAAACAACTCCACAGATCCATGCAGAAAAAAAAATAATCAGAAGTCTATTTAATAAAAGGAAACATCCAGCAGAGACAACTGCAGAAAAAAAGCCCCAATATTCAAAAGCTGAGGAAACATTCTGAGAGAATTTCTCTCCTTATCAGTCACACTCCCAGGTTTATCACTTACTGGACTTGATTAGCGACACAATGCTGGGACAGAAACTTTGATTGACACGGTAAAGGACAGCATAAGATCATTCACTGCAGAGACTTCACAAGGAAAGATGTTCATGGGGCGCAGAGATCTGTAAGTTTCTTGAATCTATAGCAAAGTCAACTCAAAATACCACTTCCATATAAACCAAAGAAAACTTCCATCTTTGGTGTTAGTCTCCAGTTCATAAACTTGAGAAATCAGAAGTTTAATTATCTGTCAGACCAAAAATGCATTCTAGTAATGGTTCTTATTAAGTATTTATTTTCTATATATCTCATGTCTATAATCAAGTAGTACATTGCGGCTTTTCATTACACACCAGCATAGCATAAGTATGTTGAAATTATATTAACTACTTCACAGTTAAAAAGGGATGCACAGCTTTTCACCAAGAAAAATGTAACAGAACTAGTTTTCATTTTTTTCTTTTGGGGAGGGACAGTGCAGAGGATGATGTGCTAGTAAGAACTGAACTATGTAAGAGGCACCACCGTAGCAGTTCCTTGGCCAAAAGGAACATGAAAGATAAGCACTGAGCCATACCCCTTGCAACCACTGAGGTTTGACAGAACACAGATCTGGGAGTTCATGGCAAAGAACTATATGAACACAAACCAACATGCCAATAACGGCCCAAGAGAGCTGGTTAATATTCAAGCACCACTTCCTCCAAGCTCAAGATCAGTGCATTCTTTGGAGCAAAAAATCAAGTAGAGGAGGCTGGTGGATAGCAATGTGCCCTTGTGGCCAAAAAGGCCAACACTATCCTGGGGTGCATAAAGAAGAGCATGACCAGCAGGTCAAGGGAGGTTCTCCTCCCCCTCTCTTCTGCCCTGGTAAGGACACATCTGGAGTATTGTGTCCAGCTCCGGGCTCCCCAGTTCAAGAGGGACAGGGAAATACTAGAGAGAGTCCACAGGAGGGCTGTGAAGATTATTAAGGGACTGGGACATCTGTCTTATGAGGAAAGGCTGAAAGACCTGGGGCTGTTTAGCCTGGAAAAGGGAAGGCTGAGAGGGTTTCTTATGAATGTTTACAAATATCTGAAGGGTAGGTTTCAAATAGAAGGGGTCAGCCCTGTGACAGGACAAGGGGCAATGGGCACAAACTGGAACTCAGGAAGTTTCACTTCAACACGAGGAAAAGCTTCTTGACTGTGAGGGTGATAAAGCACTGGAACAGACTGCTCAGGGAGATTGTGGAGTCTCCTTCTCTGGAGACTTTCAAAACCCACCTGGACATGAGTTCCTGTGTGACCTGCCCTAGGTGATCCTGATCTGGCAGGGGGGTTGGGCTCGATCTCCAGCGGTCCCTTCCAATGTGTACCATTCTGTCATTCTGTAAGGACTAACAGCATACTGGGCTGCATTAGCAAGAATGTAGCCTGCAAATCAAGAAACATGATTATTCCCCTCTTGGTAGCACAAAGTCACATCTAAAATGTCATGTCCAGTTTCAGGGGTCCCCATTATGAGAGCAGACTCACAAACTGAAGACAAGCCCCTAATATGTTTCAGGGGCTGAAGTTCCTGTCACAAGAGGGGAAAACACTGACAGCACTGTTTTCTTCGTAAGGTTTGTTTGTTCTGAAGAGCAGGCCAAAGGAGGACCTCATTCCACTCCCCCCACTTCCACTATCTGGAGGTGATATAAGGAGACAATGTCAATTTTGAGAGGTGTGGAGTGAAACAATAAAGTGCAAGAGATACAAGCTGAAACACAGGAAATTTGAACTGGATGCAAGGAAGAGAAAAATATTCCTAGAGTGGCTAAGCACTGGAACAAGCAACTTTGAAGATAACCAGTCAACTACACAAGGCCTTCAGCAAGCTGATCTAACTTGGGAGTAAGCCCTGCTTTGAACAAGGGCTGGGACAAGGAAAGCCTCTGCAGAAGTTGTCCAAGAGAACCTTTTTTTTTTTTTTTTTAATGCTATTTTCAGTATCTCAAAAGAAAGCAAAGCTGGCACCCTTGTAAGAATTAATTCCAAAAAAAGCTTTCACAAAGAAATATTTTGTGCATTTTTCCAGTAAGGATAATTAAAGTTGGCTTACTGAGACTGGAGTATGCAACATATAATATTCATACATATAAGTAACAAAAGGCTATATCTTTAGTAGATCAAGTATAAATTTGATCATTTTTAATCACCGTATTTAGCTTATCAGCTGTACTCATGAAGGACACTGTTAATACTTCTCAATGCAAGCTGTAAAATCTCACTTTATTACCGCACAGAAAGAGCAGTGAACCATAAAACTACAAAATGAAACTTGGAAACATTATTAATTGCTGTTTTGTTATTAAAGTGTCAAAGACCTGGACTACTTCTGCTTCAAGACACTTCATATTATTTTTTTAAATAACAGAAGGTTAACATCCCCAGTGTTTGCTGACTCACAAAGCAAGATGCTAAGCAAATACCTTCAGTTTTATTTGAAATATTTTAAACAGATTCTTATCACCAACACGAAGTCACCGAGAATAGCTGCTGTAGTGGCTACTGTTCTTACAGAATTGGTTCTAGTGCTCTAACTGAAAAAAGAATCAAAATAAAAAATATTAAACTTTTTAAGGACACCCCACACACATCCTTCCCTCCTAACATAACAAAACTGACAAAAAAAAAAAGGTACAAATAGTACTTGCTACTGAAAAAAAGAAATGTATGTTACAAACAAAAATGTGAAGCAGAAAATATTTTTTACAGCTGTTGTCATCAATGCTTAAAACACACACATCCCTATTACCGTTATTACATACTTCTAACTCAGCAAATTTTTCTGCATAGAAGTTATTTTCAACCCTGCAGAAGTCACACGTTTATTTTTATTCTACTTCATACTAAAAACAGCTAATGCTACAGACCTTTAAAACTATGTATTTAGAAAAAATTGCTCAAAATAAGCAGTGAAGGCATGTGCACTCCTGAAATGTAAATGAACACACACTAAAACTAAGACATGTTTACAGTTAATTTGAAAAGCTCCCAAGGATTATTTCCAAGTTGTAGTTCTGCAGTTCATCAGTTACACATGAGCTACAGAAGTCTCATTCAACCACTGACCTACAGACAAGTATGTGTCCGTAAAAAATATTAAGGTGATCAGCCAAACTACTACAAAACTAAGTTAAGTATCCATAAGGGCAGTCTCAACATGTAACCAGGAGCAGAGTTTTCCTAACCAGTGGTGTTTTTTATTAAAATGTTTGTAGTTATAGCAGCAAAGTTTTACTAGAGCACTTTTTGAAGGTTAGTAAGAATTAAAAGACCAGTTTGCACAAGAGAAAAACCTGCCCTGCATTTAACTGCTATAAGCAAGTTATAACTGCTATAAAAAAGAAACATGGTAAGATGCCAAATGATGTTCCCTTTCATATGGTCTACTTAAATGTTCTCCAAAACAGGAGATAAAAAAATCAGGTGTTGAAGTTGTTCCTTCACAACTAAGCTTTATTTTCATATTCTCTGGTTTAATTACTATTTTTAATTTAGTAATTTAGCACCGCAGGCTCAGGAAAAGCAAAGATTTAAATTAAGGTGTCTAACACTCAAGAGATTCATCTTCCAAGCCAGCCAACACATAGGAGACCAACACATAGTCTTTCTTCTCCCTGTTTTTTCTGAATGATGTTCTAACTCAAGCTTTGACTTCTTTCCCTTTCTAAGTCAGTCACAGAAAACATTTAAACTAACAGAAAATTGCTTTTTTCTGTTCAGCTAATAACTGTGAGGAGAAGTCAGTTATTACTGTTATTTGAAGACAAAAAAAAAAAATTCTTCATTTCATAATCAACCAACAATTAAAGACAGTAATCTGTACAGAGAAAAGAAAATTACAAACTGAAACCTAAGGAAGAAACGGGACAACATTTAGAATGGAATTCTGCAGTTAGAGCACTAAGGCCATCTCTCTACTGCAAAGGCATGAAGAAAATATGACCATAGCTAGCACATAATTTATTCTAGAGTAGTAATTGCTATTAAGCTATTTTTCCATTTCTTCATGCTCTTATCATACAGTAACATGGTTAGGTTAGGAACTGAAATGTAAACTACGAAAGCAGAAGAGACAGTGACTAATGAACTGATTAGAAAGACATTTCCTCTTCCCTATCCCCAAACTTACAGAAAATTACACACTGGTAAACCCTTAGCAGCATTCTCCAAGGAAATCTTTTTCTATCTCAAAACCACACAGTAAAGAATCTTTTAGCCTCGGTGTCCACGATCATAATGAGCATCAATCGTGAATTCCTGTAATAGGTATCTCGCTAATGCTGAAACCTTGGTAGATTAACGAAACTCAACACCTCAAGTATAAAAATCACTCTGAGTTGTTTCCTCCTTTGCTCCTTCCACAGGGATTCTCTCCAATTTAGTCAATCCTTCAGAATAAAATTCTGAAAGGTATGCAAGAAACGTTTCAGACCAATTTCACAGTGAGAGACTTCATCAGCCATTAAAAAAATAATAATTACAAAAACTGTTACTTGATTTATTTAATGACACTAAAATGGTTTGAAATCATTCTATGCTACATATTCAAGAATAATTTTAACTATTAAACAAAATATTTTAAACTAAACCAATTTGGTTTAGTATAAATATTGATGCATCCATTTCATTTACTTACTCTGATATTCATAGTTATGAACAAATAAACCTGGTATTATTTTGTATCAAAAATTGCAGACAGCGCTCAAGTGAAAAGTTGTAGAGGTCTTTGGCAGGTACTTAGCACAAGGCAGAACTCCAAGCTGTTTCTCAGAAACACAGCTCTGAATTAACTCTTTAAAACCAATAATCTTGACTGTGCTTATAATACAATGTTTTCAATGAAAAGTAGATTCACAGATCATATTTTTTACATAAGGCGCCTCTCAGCATTCCTTAGCAGCTCATCACTTCAGCACAGAACATGCCTCATTCAGAAATAGCTACACTCTGCAGTCAGAACCAGATCCTTGAAGAACCACCCACCTTCCCTTCACCTCCTTCTCAACTTTTTTCCCCTTGCACTCTCCTCCAACAGTTAAATGGAAACCTTAGCACTTCAAGCATTTTCAGCTATAATCCAGAAAGTTCTAAGAACTTGAAAAATCTAATGCTTCATTAGTGTTAGCATTCTAAAAACTTATTTAGAACTCAACATATCTGCTTTGCATTTAAAGCTGCCGGATATATGATCATGGTGGAAAAAGTAAAGCAAGTATGTTCTTGCAACCTCCAAGTAAGCTTAACCACCCTGATGCCTTTTAAAGTCTCCCCTACTGGACAATGATCCCACCAGCAATTATGGTAACAGTCAAAAGAAAGAACTGCAAATGTGCTTTCATAATAAATGGTAATTTCTATTTCTACTGTTCTATCAAGCAATACTACATACCAAGATGATCTAGCTGTTACAAGTTGTATTTTCCCCATTCATTATACTGCCAGAGATATCAAAGATAAATAAGTGGTTTTATATGTTCATAAAATGGGAAAATGCTATTAACGCACTTAGTAAGAGTCCTGAATAGCATACACTTCTAGCCTGTGGTATATACCCTGATTTACATCTCTATAACTACTTAAATATTCAGATATTTAAAACTAAATAAAAATCATAAATTAAATTTAAAATACACTGCATTTAACAACAGTAAAAGAATACAACAGAATGAAATTTCATCAGATGGTAAAAAAACAAAACAAAACAACCAACTCAACGTTAACATGAGTTTCTACAAGTACTTAATAGACGAGATTTTGTGATAAGTACACATGCTGTTATCTGGCAGTAATAGCTGTGATGCAAAAATGTCAAACTTTTCCATATAAAGATGCACCCAAGATAACCTCACTAGCTCCAACTTTGATAAGATAAGCTTTCAGCAAGCAGCACTGCTGTAATACAGCAGATGCAGGAAGCTGCAGTCAGAAAGTGCTGGACAGGAGTCTTACGTGCTTTGTTCCTTTTAGAAGATTTGTTACCCTGTGATTCATAACGGACCACAGCAATTCAACATACAAAAGTCACAACAATGAGAAGGGTTTTCTTTCTTCATCTAAAGAATTTTTTTTTCCTCAGATACAAGCTGAATACTGTTTCTCACATTTCCCTAGGAAATGTTGGCAGCCACCCTAAAGTGTTAAACTGAACAAAAATATTCGAAGGCTGGGGCCATGCCAAAGACACAGCTGCCAGGCCACTGAGAGGATCTTGAAGCTGTCTGAACACACATGGCTTTTTCTCCTCTGTCTTTCCTCAACAGCTCTTTTTCAGACATGACATCGCACAAGAAGCTCCTAGCCTTTCCTGGAGCACTGCGAGACAAACAGGAAAGAAAGAGCCAGTCTTGACCACGTTTCCCAAATAGCGAGCTCTGTCAAAGAAGCGATTTCAGCAGTCTGTTCGAGTAAGTCTCTGCTGTCAGTCAATGTCATCACTCTGATTTCTAACACTTGCGCTACATTTCTCAAAGTGAAGGACTCAAAATTATGCCAATGCAAGAATGCCCATCATCATTCAATTACTTTCTGGTGTAATAAAGACTATTTAAACCAGTAACTTTCTTTTTCCTTAAATATGCGAAGCAGCTCAAAGATTGTCCCAGAGCTGTCCAGTCTTCCTAAATTCTGACACCTTGCAGCTATACACTACATTAAGTAAAACGTGATTAGAAACATTCACATACCATTCATACCCCAGAGAGCCTTTTCTTCTGTCAGCTGTAGTAGAATTACTGTTAACGGAATTAAATAACCTCCTTTTGTTCTAAAGAAACAGAAAATTTACCACTCCTGAACATATGAACAATATGCTCAGCTTGGAGAATCAGTCTTAAATTTTTTTTTTTAGTTATATTGTTATGGCTACAGCAGAATAAGCAACCTATTAAAAAAAAAAAAGGTTAACCAATGTATAGGGTATTTAAAATCCAACATTTCTAAGCATAATTTTGTCCAAGTTAAGCTTCAGGACAGCTTCATACTACTACCTACTCCTACATGTATTATTTACATTAAGCTGTATTTTATCCAGCAGTAACACTCATGTAAAATATGCACATATAAAAACCTACTGAATAACAGTATGAATGACAGCAGCACCTCACACCAACATCACCAGCTACCTTCTCACCAGCTTGTTTCTCAGGGATTCAGGGTCTGGGAGAGTGTGAGCACACAGGGGACTGAACAGAAAAATACACTTGTCTTGAGTCTCATTACATGATTTCAGAATGCAAAATCTTTGCAAAGGCCTTTCTCCTGAGACCTGGTTCACCTATATCCATCATCTACTCCAAGTGCCTCAAATTTCCTCTTTCTAGAAGGAGCAGGCTTTCTGAATAATAATTTAAATCTCCAGGAACGCACAAGTTTAAAACACACCCCTTTTGCTCAAATGGTTAAGAGATGATCACCATCAGGAAAATGAGGACTTCCTAATCACACTGTTGCTTTTATTAACTCACTTTTCCATTGGGAAGTCCATTTGGGTTTGTTGGAAAACAAAAATAATCATCAAGCATTCTGCTATTCCATCCTGCCCAAGTCCTTCTCTCACATCCCAAGTAAAATCACCTTTTTACATGCTCCGCTTACAGTATACTTAGAAGTAAAATTTGTGTGAGGACAGAATTAAAGTAGCCCAAAACAGTCAATCACAATCATTTAATGAGCTCCACCCAATCACCTTGCTTATCTGAGGATATCAATTAGTTTACCAACAGAAAAATTGAAAAGTATTAGGAAACTCAGCATACATTGGCATCTCTGCACTAACGTGCACTGCTCAACACAAGGTCAGTCAAAGCCTCTGGGGACCAAAGAGAGGCAGAAAGAAGGAAACTACTGCCTTATTGAGTCAAACACATTAAGTGACACTTGTCCTAATAAACTATCTGCATCTCAGGGAGATGGCACAGCTTACAAATTAAAAGGAAATAACTTCTGATACAAGACTCAATGCATCTGAAATCTCGAGGTACACCTATCAGAGACTAGCTATGGAAAGACTACACACTGCTACAGAGCTCACTGATTGTAGAAAATAACCCAAAACACATTTTATCAAGAAGAGTAAGGCCACTGAAAAGGTGGGTCATAAAAAAGGCCGGTAACAACTTAGAGAATTTCCAGCTCTAGATGTGTTGCAAGTAGACTAAGCTGTTGTGGGGTTTTTAAATGTTGTCGAGTAAAGGGGTTGCAGTAGCAACACAGAGGATCTTCCACACCTCCCACTTTTTCACCATCTATGAAACTTCTGCTGTGCCAGGGTAATTACATCAATGCCCACTGTTAATGGCTTGGACACACCACTGATATACACCATAACATAACAGTTATTTTATTCTTTGTGAACAATTCCAAACAGTTGTATGACAACTGCCCTTCTCTGAGCAGTAACTAACAGATTTAGAGCTCATCACTGGGTAGACAGGTTTGTGTTATTTTCCCCTGCATGACCTGCATTCAGCATTCACCAAAACTGAACTACATTTATACGTGAAAGCACTGGGCATGGCATCGTGAGTTTTAGCTGCAACTACCCAATCAGTTCTGATTTTACCAGTCCTCATATAGCAACAAAATGCTATGGGGCCACACCACTATCATTCCTTAAAACTACTTTTAAATACGATGAACTGCTAGAACCCAGCAGAAATCTCGCAGGATTTTGTGACAGAGTTCTACTTTCATCTCATGTACTACATGCAGATTCCGTAAGCCTCACTATCTCTCTTCCATTCTCATTTTTGCTAATCGAGGGGTTTCAAACGTGTTAGTTCCCTACATCCTTCCACCTCCTTATTTTAGCTACCCTTCTTTTCACCTTTTTAACTATTAGTTATAAACCCTAAGTCAGTTTCTTGTAGAAGTTACGACAATTCCATCTGATACCAGTCATTTGTTACCACCTAGCATCATCTCAAAACAAACAAAGAAACACCAAAACATTAAATTTTTATCTGTATTAGTTTCTTGGCCTTGTTTCCCTTACAGAAGGTAAAACACTGGACCTCTTCTGCTCCTTCAGAATGAAAATGACATGAAGAATTCAATTTCTAAGTACCCACCATTTGTGATCCAGCAAGAGTGCAAACTGATCAGACCAGCCAGTAAAGGACACACCTGAACAAACAAAAAATGCAATAATACAGCATTTTGGGCTTGAGATTTAAGGGTACTAATTAAACTTCACAAAATTATGTACATCACAAAAGCAGTGTTGAAAACCTCAGAAAAGATGCATCTCTCCTGTGTATCACTGTGTTACCCTTTTGTCTAAGAAACGTCTTGTATCAGCCTGGTCTTGCTCTGTGATGCGTGGACCAATTTCAGCTGAGCTTTCCAAAGATATTTCAGTGGAACAGCAAAAGAACATGTAGAAAAACTCGATCACCTTGCAGGATCCTGGAACTGACTACTCTGCCAAATTCCTGCTACACTCAGAAAGAGGTGTTAGATTCACCCCGTGAGCACTTCCCAGTGTTTCCAGTCATGCTTTTGCTTTAGCAACATTATCAGTCCTACAAAGAAAAGTTTGAATAGACCAATGTTAAGTCTAAATTTACCTAGTATGCAATACATTACTTGTGGAAATACCTAAATTCAGTTTAAAATTGTTTCATATACACCAACTATGTATTTTTCACCTACAGAGTACATAAATCAAAATTACATAAGAGTTTTCTCATGGATTACTAAGCACCACTCTTTTGTTTTCAAAAAAACAATGCAATTCTAATTCCTTTTCATCCCTGGAATAACTTTTCCTAGTCAGAACATTGCTTACATAACCTGCAAAATACATGAAGTTTTACAAGACCATATGTTTTTGCCACAAACTTACTAATTTTTATAGCATCACATACTGCAATTAAAAAAAATAATCTCTACTACTCAACAAGGAACTCACATATACATTTAGTTGTACTAAGAAGTTCTTTAGCTGTCCAGTTGCATGTCTTGCTTTTCCACACTCGGAGATCAATCCATCACAGGACTCATGATCTAAGATCACAGGCTAAACCTGCTGTAGCACGTGGCATATTGATCATTTCTGACAACACAGCAGCATTTTCATGTAATATATTCCCAAGTTCTGAAAAGATATAGGACACTGAAGAGGTTCTGGCTTGTCACATTCTCTTGTGAAATGCCACATGGGACACTTCAAAAAAACAAAACAAAACAAACAAAAAAAAAACCACCACACACAACACACACCACCCCACCAAACTACTGTTGCAAACCAGTGAGGGGTGCTCTGTGATTCAGTGATTCATTGTTTACATGTATCCTGCAGCCCTTCTGCACTCAATTTCTAGTAAGAAAACTGGATTCAGTAACTCAGGTTCCATTAAGGTCATAATTTTAATGGGAACACCTCTTTCAAAAGCTCATGAAAGTAACTATAACAATACAAAAAGGTAATTCTCTCTGCCCCTTAGCCTTCCTCCTTCTAAGTGCCTGGTAATTAAATAAAAAGTTAACACACAACTTCTGTTCCAAGGCAGACTATCTTTCTCACTGCAACATAATACGAACACACCTTATCTCATCTCTAAAAGCAGAGTCAGTATCTCATTCCAAGGTACAGTGTAGTGCATAATTAAAAGAATTAGCCTCAAAAAACGCATACTTTTAAAAACAGCTGTGAGGATGTCTTTTCAGAAGAACTCCAATTCTGCACACAAATTGTAAGAATCTTTTCCCCATTTTTATGGAACACCACCACCAAAAAAAGAGGAAAAAAAAAAAAAGATTCTCAGCTTTAGGTATCACTGTTACATTTACTAAGTAGGGCTACTTCATCTTTTGAAAGATGATGAAAATATAATTAATATACTGAATCAAGCTTAAAAGGCAAACATTACAAATTTCCAGGCAATTTTACAGTGGAAGACTCTCCTACAATACCCAGTTGGAAAAAAAAATAATCATAATTACTACTATATAGTATTAACCATGTTATTGCTTTACTTGAAAAATAACTTTGCTTTCAGAATCATTAAAGATAAAAACTAATTATAGAAATTTACATAAACAAGTGTCTATATGAAGTCTTTAAAAGCAAGAAAAGTTTAGTAAAATCCAATCGGTACAGGCAGAATCTTAAAAGCTAGCAGATTTGCAATTGTGGAAGAACAACAGTTTAACTTGGTTTGAAACAACAAGTGGTGCTTCTGCAGTTTAAGTCGGGACAGATTTTAATGTATAAACTCAGCTTCATTTTTGTACGAGAAAATACACCATTTTGACATGAGGTGACAGGAACAGTAGCAACCAATTTGGCACAGAACATGATTTAACCAGCAGTGTAGTCAAGCGTAGTCAGAATTACACCACATCAAATACCACTAAAAGCTTACTCATACATGTGTTAAATAACTTTAAGATATAATAATAATATAAGTCATAAGCATGACCAACAGCAAAACAGTTAAAAGCATGGATGGCTTGGGTTTTTTTTAAAGTGCACAAACACTTAGCTAAACAAGATTTCTAAAGCATTATTTCTTTTTCCACTCTACCTCACATCCCTCAAAAGCGGATGCAATCATTTCCCCCTCCCCCTCATACTACCATTCCCAACACTACTAGGTCAAGGCATAATTCCAGTGTACACGATAATCAGCCCACTACTTGCCCAATCATCTTTCATGTCTCTGTCTTTGGCTCACACCATGCAGTACTGCAAGAATAACAAGTACTTATAGCTGTTCAAACGTATATGCCCCCAAGGAGAGAGCCAAACTGCAGAATAACATATCGTTTCAGAGGCGCCTTGTATTTGCGCTGCCAAAACCTGGAAGTCATTTATCAATGGCAGTCATTCAACTGACAAAGTAGTAAAATAACTAAGAACTGAAAACTGTATTATAACATCTTGCATATGCATTAGAAAGGAAGAAAAACAAAATAAGAAAAAATTACTTCTGTGGAAAGCTTTCTCCTTTTCAGAGAAGATTAAGTGTGGAAGAGGAGGGGATAAGTTTCCAGTCACAGTCAAAACTTCCCTTTAAATAAGCTACTATTATGAAAATTAGCATAAATAGTTATGATTCTCTGAATCCACTAATAGGCAGGAATCACAGAATTGTGCACTCTAGCATCACTTAGAACACTATTTTTCGAACATATAATACACCTATCCAGGAAGCAGACCTAAAGATAATAATTTTCTCAATCTGGTTAGTATTATCACAAAGTAATGCTGTGAAAGCTGGAGGAACGCTATAAAAGCTAGGTTCACACACAGTATAGCTGTCTGGTCAAAAGAGGTGATTATCCCGCTGCATTTAGTGCTGGTGACTTCTCACCTTGAGTACTGTGCACACAATTTAAGAATAATGTTAAGGTCACTTTAATAAATCCAGAGGGGGGCAACAAAGCTGGTGAAAGGGCTGGAAGGAATATCCTAGGATGAGTAGCTGAGGACTTTGAGCTTGTCTACTCTGGGGAAAAGGAGCCTGAGGGGTGACCTCTTTGCTCTCTACAGCTTCCTGAGGGAAAGTGCAGAGGGAGGTGCTGATCTTTCTACTCCCTGGCATCCAGTGACAGGACACCTGGGAATGGTTTAAAGCCAGACCAGGGAAGGTTAAGGCTGGACAAGAAGCAGCATTTCTTTACTGAGAGAGCAGTCAAACACCAGAATCAGCTTCCTAGAGAGGTGGCGACACCCCAAACCAGCCCATGTATAAGAGGCAGCTGAACAGGCTTTAACTTTTGGTCAGCCCTGAATGATCAGGCAGTTGGACTAGATGATCACTGTAGGTCCCTTCCAACTAAAATATTCTACTGTCTTCTAAACCATATCACAACTGGTCTAGACTTTTACAACAAAGCCCTACATTAAACCACAGTCCAGGAGAACAATTAAGTTAAACTGCAGAACAGAAATATCACCAAAATGTGACAGGAAACAACGATATTTTTCATAATTTGAGCAGCATTTCTCAATTACAAAGTTAGTTGCTTTGTGTTTTCGTAGCTAACATTAAGCTTTTGTTTAAGCGAAAGACTTTGAGTAGTTAAAGAAAAAAAGTATTGACTAATAAGCTAATTACTTTGATGTAAAAGAAAATAAAATTCTACTTCCAGTGAACGGTGCCAAAACACCCCTAGGTTAGCAAATGAGATGCAGAGTTCGCACTAGGTATTTGAAAAGCACAACTCATTGAAACACGTTGTTCCAAACGAGATATGGCATGCTCAACAGTTAGAACTGACTAAAAACCACAAATATCTGGTGTTCAAGGCCTAACATGTGCATTTACTCTACTTAAACTCCACTTCTTCTATCATGGTACCTTCTTTGCTGAAAGGGAGCACAGCGTCATCAAAAAAAAACCAAAAAACAAACAAACAAAAAACTATCGGCAAGTGCCAGGCCTCCCAGCATTTGCTACGGCCGACACCAGCCGAGGGGAAAGGCAGCCGGGCGGCAGCACAGCCTCCACCAGACCCCGCCGCCTCTTAGGCCCCGCGGCCTCCACAGGCCTCACGGCCCGGGCGGCGGGCGGCTTGCCCCGGACTGGGGGACCTAGGGGCGCCCCGCTCCGCAGGGCCACCAACAGGGCTCTAGAGCTGCTCCCCGCAACGAGCACAAGCCGCTCCACATGCCCCTTCTCACGGGCACCCCGACTGGCTCCAAACCGGAGCTCGGGCGGGGATGTCCCCACCACTGCGAGCTTCAAAACCAGAGAAGCAGCCCCCCCAGACCCCGCACCCCTGCTTGGAGCTACCCGCAAAGCTGTACCTGCCCCTGGCAGCGGCCAGTGGCCCGCTCCCCAGGAGGCAGCGGCCAGGCTCCCACCAGGCCTGGCGGCCCGGCCCCAGACGCAGGGAAGGCCGCGGTGCAGCCGAGGACGCCCCCAACTTACCAGCCGGACTCGGAGAGCGCCGCTTTCGCCCTGTCGGCCATGGCGCCTCTTGCCGCCGCTCACCCACGGAGCTCGGGGCGGCAGGGCCGCCGCGCGCTACACGGGAGCCCCGGCTCTCGGAGGACGCGGGGCTCGCTAGTTCCCCTCGGCCCCCTCCGGGCGGTCGGCCCGGCCCGGCCCGGCCCGCTCTCTGGCAGGAGAGGGAAGGAAGGGGAATGGAGCGGAAAGAAGGAACGAAAGAAGGAAGGGGGGGGGGAAGGCGGCGCAGGCAGAGACGAACAAAGCCTGCGACCAGCTGCTACCGGGATGAGGGCGGCGACGGAGGGCGGGTTGCTGCCGGCCTGGAAGCTGCTGCCGCCATGGCGGAGAAGGGAAGACGTGTGGGCAGAGGAGGAGGTGCCGTTGCCGTGGGGCTGGAAGGCGGCGGAGCGCGGACGCCAAACTCCTGCAGGCCGGCGCTGCCCCAGCCTCGCTGACGGGCCTCTGCCGCACATGCGGGTTGGCAGTGGCCAGCAGCCTGTCCCCTGGGAGTAGCGGGAAGAAGTTTATTTTAAACGCATTTAATCTACAAATAACATTGTTGCTAATAGTATTGTGTAGGAAAAGAGTTTCCTCCGTGCCCCCAAAATGGGTATTGTGGGTGAGGAGGAGTTTAGAGTGACAAGATGCAAAAGGCCGTTCCTCTGTTTCTTTGATGTCTTCTCTTTAATGTTTTGCTCTAAAATGCAGGGCACTAACATGAACATTCATTCTGTGGATTTGCCTTTTTAATGGGAATTACACCTTAAAGAATAGCACTGCTTTGTTACTGCTGTTGTACGGGCCCATTTACCTCAGGTGCCATTCATTAATGGGCAGGGTGGGAGTGGTGGTTTTCTATTTTCTCTGTGCTCCAGTGTTCAGAGAACTGCCAGAAAGTGAATGCGAGTGGGTCAGGAGTTAAGAAAATATGTACCTGAGCCTTGTCGCTCAGGGTTTCTGCCTGCAGGTGAGGGCAGCTACCTTCCAGATGACACAATGCACATTAGTAAGTCATGTCCAGCTACTTCTGTAATCCCTTGGTGCCAAATGTTAATTTTTTTTTTTACTGCACTGAGGTTTCAAAATGTAACTACCCACTATGTTTGTCTATTAAAGATGTACTTTTATTTGTGGGTCATTCTCATCACTTGGGATGTTTCAAGTTTTGGGCAGCATCTTCAAGTCAAAGCTTGCTGGTTTTCTGAGGCTTTTTTTTTTGTTCTGTCTGAAAACTTTTTTTTGCCATACCGAGTAGAAATCACTCAGGAGCTTGACATGCAACAAACTGTGCTTTCTGCTGTGTTGGTCAATGCTATTTGCCCTTTTTTTTTATTATTATTTTTTCCTTTACTATGTGCTGCTCATTCATTGTGTTTTCTTTTCTATCTATAGATTATATACTCTAGGACAAAGGTTCTGTCACCAGTGTGTATGGTATCCTGCATGGCCACTGTTTTTCAACAAAGTACACGTCTTAAATCAATAATTGTAACAGAAGAAAGAAGCAAAACCTATATTGTACAGATAAGTCTGCCTTGCACACATCTGACAAGCTTTTCTGACCTTCACTCTTAACAGAAAGAATGTGCTCTAGCCCTAAAATAATAAATTTCCACTTAAAATAGAAGACAGGTGTATTCAGTCTCTGCCACCAGACTCTCAAAACAATGAGTATCTCATTCAGAAGTTTTAATTCGTGTGCTGGTCATTTAAAAAATAAATAAATAGACAGATTGAGCGCTATTATTAATTGGGAAAGTGTAACAATGCCTTTTTGATGCAAGCTCATATACAAATCACCCAGTGTTCAGTAAACTGAGCCATCCCAGCCATACAGTTCCTGGACTGAGTAAATGTATCACTTCATTGGATTTTCAGAGGTTGTGCAGTCCTGTGTCATGACTAGATGCCAGGTGAATATGAACTCCCAAAGGAGAACAGACATAAAAGCCCTGAAATAGACCTGCTGTGTGCCTGTACAAAAAAAAAAAAAAAAGTCTAAATTAGTGCTGAGTACCCTAAAGTGAAGCAGAAAAGCCTGGCTGAAATGTTAGTGGCCAAGTGACACTCTTGTTGCACACTTAACAACTGTAGCAGCTACTGACAGGAAAAAGCACCAGCAGATAGGTGGAAGTGTAGCACCTGTTCAGGCACTTCTTATGCAACAGAAATGAGAATAAAAGCATTTGGAGTCTGACCTGGCAGCACATTAGATTATCAAGAAAAGGTTGTAAACATTATTGTAGCTCAAAAAGGGGTGCCTGTAGAGCCAATTAGTAAGGGATGGAGTATGACCTGGGAGAAGATAATGAGAATTACGGGCTTTATGCATTACCTCATGTTAGTTTAAGACATGGAAGCTTTTGCTTACTTAAATCTTCATTGAAATCACCAGGCAATTATACCAGCTGTTTACAACAGCATATGGCTAGCTATTGCACCTTATGGCACACAACACCATCTCTAAAGAAAATGTAGTACTCAGCACTGTCCTTAAAGGTCTGCGGGACACATTCATTATATGCAAGCTGAGGTATCACCACATCCTTTTGTACATGAGAAGTCCCCATTAGTACATGTTTTGCTGCTCATAGAAGGCACTGCCTCATTTTTACCATTTCTAGCTGCTGTTCACTATGTGTCCTGGTTTGGGTTAGAATGGAACTAATTCTGTTCAGTGATTTTACTGTTCAGCACAGTCTCTTCTAACTGCACTGTCAACAGCCTGTTAGCACAGACAGTGTCTGCTGCTGGCAGTGATAACACCCCATGGTTAGAGTTACTACCAAGGACTGGTGTGCAGATCAAGGCCACTGCTGGATCTTGGGTACCACACGGGGGGGTGCAGAAAGTAAAAGGCCACACCTGTGGGGAGGAGTGGACAGGGCAGGTGACCCCAAACTGACCAGCATGGTATTCCATCCCATATACGTCATATTCAGTATAAAGCTGAGGAATCACTAGGGTCAAGCTCTCTTCTTCAGTAGCTGGTGTCCAAGGAGGACTCCATCCATCCTGCCTTTGATCCCAATCTGTGTGTTCGTGAATCCAGTACCAGAACCCAGCTCCTGAACACAGCTCCTGTCTGCTGCGGGGCCCAGTCTGGGACTTCACCAGTGCCTGCTCCACAGCATCAGTGGTGATGGTGATGTAATTGCCATCAGGGGGGTTGAGGTCAATGTTCATTTTGTATATATTCCACTGCATTATTATCATTAAAGCTGGTCTACTTTTCCTTTCTAATCCACAAGTCTCTCTCCCTTACTCCCTTTTTCTTCCCCTATGGGAAGGCAGAGGGGTTAACAAAGAGCATCTACTATTGATCTAGTGGTCAGCCCAGCCTCTAAACCTTGACACTGTGCTGCAATGAGGTAAATAATTTTCTGTAAAACAGAAGGTCATAAAATGCCTGCTACGCAGTCAGAAAACCACAAATTGGAGGGATAAGACCCTCTGCACCAACTGTTCATGATAAAATATTCTTAGAGCCTACCTCTATATCCTTCACCTTTAGAATAAATTATACTGCTGAAGCTAATGATCATCAGAGTACCTAGGGCTATACATGGATTGAATTTAGACTCCAGCAGGCCTGGAAGGGACCCTATGCCTCCACAGCTTTCTCTGAAAAGTGCATGTTCCAGAGGATGAATCAGTACCTCACTGTTCACAAAATTCACACTGACTCCTTCTGTCCAAACCATAATCTAGTTTGATATACTTCACTGAAGTTGAAAGGCTCATTCCAATTTCTCTTTCCAAGTGTGTGTTTCAAAGTGTGAGGTTAAAAAACAAGGTCTGTGAGGAACAACACTGCTAAGTTTCATATATAGCTTCTGGATAATTTGTGATACAAAATCACTTTTTGTAGTACCTTTGAAAGATGTCAAAATAGGCCAAAAAAAAAAGTATTTTTTATTCATTGTGATGGTTTGCACAAATGCACCTCCATACATTACTGGTTGACAGTTCTATTTAAAAATGCTACATGTGTAACTCAGCTATGTTACATTTTAAGAAATGCCTCAACCAGTTACTCTACAGTGAAGTGTCATGGAACAATCAAGGGCCAGTTGCATCTCAAGGGAAGGCAAGCCAGGAGTGGGGTGCAGCAACACAGCAAGCAGGAGCAATAAGCTCACCATAAGGATCCAGAATATAGAGTGGCAAGTCCTGGTCAGGATCAGTGCCAGAGATGGTGGCCAGGGCCAGATACATCCCAGTGATCACCCAGCAAGGCTACCAGGACAAAACAGGTTGAAGCTCAGCCAGGAATCCCAATCTGAGTCCAGGTCAGGATGGAGAAGGTATATGCCTGAGTGCAGACGTAGCTGTGACACAGCTGTGATGTAGCCCAGGCAAGGGCTAATCACATTGCCACTGCTCAAATGTAGCTCCCATGGGAACAGAGCTTTTATCTTCTTGCAACCTTGCTTTTATCTTCTTGCAATAGCTCTTCCTTGACAACAAAACTGACCGTGAGCTCAGCCAGCTAAACTCATTGACTCACAGACTGGCTAACTAATCTCCTAGAAGGGGGCTGCGCTCCAGGCCCTGAGAACAAGACAGTTCTACTGCTGTTTTAGTGTGTGAACAGGTCTGACGAGCAATATACTCATTTATCCATGATTTGTCTCTGAAGATGGGTTTCTCAGTGTTTTTAAGCAGAAACAGGCTTAAGAGTAATAGCATTCCGAATTATCCAAAAACAAGGCATGAGACTTAACAGCTTACTGTGGTACATCTTTTACAAAGTATTTCAGCTTTTGAGGAAGACTGGAAAATTATCTGTATTGATCTTATCCTTCAGAGAAATAAAATATATCTAGTACTTTATATCTTCAAAGTGCTATGCAATAAGCTATTTACATTTTAATAAGATCTTAAATCAATATGATTGTTTCATTAAGTTTTAGATCTATTAAATTTACCTTTTAGATACTGTATATGCTCATGGTATGACGTGGCTATTTAAAAAGGTAGAGGGGGTAAATGGCGAAAGATTGCTTAATATGTCATCTTAAGCATGCTAACTGCAAGTATGCAACGATGACCAATAATGTAGCTGAATACCAAGATAAGTAGTAAAAACCCCTCATCTGTGCTGTGCTCTGCTTCTAAGCCATATCTGATTATGCAGTACAACTTGGTTTTCTATTACGTTCGGATTATTAACCAACAATGTTTCAAGTATTACTATTTAATTCTGTAGGACTCTCACTTCACTTGCATATCCTGTATTTATCTGCCTTATTTATTAGAAATGCAAGAGACTAAGAGAAGAAATTTAATTTAGGCAGCAACTAGCTTCTGTTTTTTACTTAGCAAAGAATACCTAAACCCTGTGATTTCTGTGCACACCATGTCATCCAGTGACTGAGGGAGGCACCCCTCCTCTGGTGCACCAGGTAATGATAGGCTTGTAAAGATGTGCTGAAAATGCAGTTCTTCTTGACTGCTGCCCATGTGACCTGGGACAACTTAATCTATGACAAAGAAGTTATTTCCACTATGCTCTGTAATTGTAAATGCCTAAAATGTTTGGTCTACTTGAGGACTTCTGTTAGGGCACTGGTGAGGCAGAGAACAGACAGGACTAGCACACAGAGCAAAAGCCAGTTTTTGCAGCAGCCCTACAGGTTCCCACTTGTGCCTCGATTCATCCTCGTTGCCTTGATCTCCTGCCAACTCCAGCCCCAGTTATCCTTGTTGAGCAATGAGTTCACAGAACTGGGGAGCTGAAACTGTTGACTGTGCCTGCCAGAAATGGGCAAAAGCAGAAAGCTGTAACATTCGTTGTGAATTACAGCATTGTGCATCCAGGGAGGTGTGCTGAAACCAGCTACAGTGGATGAAGAACCTGAACACCAAGTACAATGGGAGGTCCTCAGAAGGACACAAGTGCTGCTTTGGTCTCAATTGTTATTTCAGCTTTTGTAGAATATGCTTTCATTACATTCATACAGCTCGGTCTAGAGATCATCTCTAAGCATATGGAAGAAAAGAAGGTTATCAAGAGTAGCCAGCATGTATTTACTAAAGGGAAGTCATGTCTGACTAATCTGATAGCCTTCTACGATGGTGTAACTGAATGGGTAGATGCAGGGAGAACAGTGGATGTTGTCTGCCTTGACTTCAGCATTTCACACTGTCTCCCATAACATCCTCATGGGTAAGCTCAGGAAGTGTGAGTTAGAGGAGTGGACAGTGAGGTGGTTTGAGAACTCACTAAACAATAGAGCTCAGAGGGCTGTGATCAGGGGCACAGAGTCCACTTGACAATGTGTAACTAGTGGTGTTTCCCAGGGGTCAGTACTGGGTCCAGTCTTATTCAACATCTTCATCAATGACCTGAATGAAGGGACAGAGTGTATCCTGAGCAAGTTTGCTGATGAAACTAAACTGGGAGGGGTGGCTGATACACCAGAAGGCTGTGCTGCCACCCAGAGAGATCTGGACAGACTGGAAAGCTGGGCAGAGAGGGGAAACTAATGAAGTTCAACAGGGCAAGTGTAGAGTCCTACACCTCAGGAGGAATAACCCTGTGAACTGGTACAGGTCACGGGCAGACCTACTGGAAAGTAGCTCCATGGAGAAGGACCTTAGAGGCTGGTGGATAGAAATGTGCCCTTGTGGCCATAAAGGCCAACACTATCCTGGGGTGCATAAAGAAGAGCATGACCAGCAGGTCAAGGGAGGTTCTCCTCCCCCTCTCTTCTGCCCTGGTAAGGACACATCTGGAGTATTGTGTCCAGCTCCGGGCTCCCCAGTTCAGGAGGGAGAGGGAAATACTAGAGAGAGTCCACTGAAAGGCTGTGAAGATGATTAAGGAACTGGGACATCTGTCTTATGAGGAAAAGCTGAAAGGCCTGGGGCTGTTTAGCCTGGAAAAGGGAAGTCTGAGAGGGTTTCTTATGAATGTTTGCAAATATCTGAAGGGTGGGTGTCAAGTAGAAAAGGCCAGTCTCTTTTCAGTGGTGCCTTGTGATAGGACGAGAGGTAATGGTCACAGACTGGAAGACAGAAAGTACCACCTCAACATGAGGAAAAACTTCTTTACTGTGAGGGTGATGGAGCCTGGAACAGGCTGCTCAGGGAAATTGTGGAGTCTTCTTCTCTGGAGACCTTCAAAGCCTGCCTGGATGCATTCCTGTATGGCCTGACCTAGGTCATCCTGATCTGTCAGGGGGATGGAACTTGATGATCTCCAGAGGTGCCTTCCAACCCCTACCATTCTACGATTATCTGAAGGTAATGAGTCTTCTTACTGAATGCATAAGCATATGATCCTTATCCTGGATCTATACGCTGAATGCAACTGGGCACTGGAGGTAAATGGCCTTCACTTCTGGTCACTGTATTTCTAGGATCATGCTGAGTATTCAACAAAAGTGACTGTCTCTCAGTGTCCTGTGATGGGCTAGGTCCTGAACCAATTTGGCTGCAGTCACAAGGATTAGCTTTAGCACATATATTGCTGCACTTCAGCCAAAATATTGTCAATGTTTTCTCTGTCTTACCTGTTTTCTCCTTATCCTTCTTCTATTATGAACTTCCCTAACCTGTAGACTCCTTACTCCAAGTGTTCACACTGGGGAGGTGTTTGCTGGGTGGGGATGAGGGACCAAGCCTTACCTGTTCTGTCTCAAGGCAATCAAGTGGCTGTTGTCTGATAATAGCAACTGGAGAAGGAATTGACTTTTCACGGAGTAAAAAGAACAAGGGAAAATTAGAGCAGTGATGTGTTTTTAATGAGGGAAAGGAGAGAGTCTCAGAAAGGAGCAAGAAGAAGGAGAGAGACAAACAGGAGACACATTTTGAAGCCTGGAAATTGTTAAGCATTATGAAGTCTTGGACATAATACCACCACCTATGGTCACAGATTGTAATTAAGGTGGTGTTGTAAGGAGAGATAATTCCCACTAAGGCCAAGGCTAACATCTTTGTCAGGCAGGCTTCTGTAAACAATTTTGTAATCTGACTGTCTGCTTCTGCAACCCTTCTCTTTGACCACACTCCCCACTTTCTCCTGCAAATCACTAATCTTGAAGGTATAGTCCATGCTGGCATTACATCGGTCACAAAGACAACATCACTGCTGTCAAGACAATAACCGAGGCAGTGTGGTTGTCAGGATGGGGGTGTTCATATATGTCACAATTCCTATTGCCAGGTCTGTGCGTGGCTGCTTATCAAAATATGGACAGTTCAGATCTGAAAGCGCAGATGAACCTCTGCAGTGATCACTAGGGTACAATGGATCACTAACTACAGCAGAATGTAATCTCATATAATTATGACACTGGCAGGGCTCCTCAAGGGCCAGTAGAAAGGCTTGTGTTTGTTGGTGATTCTGGCACAGCTCAACATACTGGTTCTCTGGACACTGAGTTGGTAGATAGCCAGGGAGCAGAGGATCAAACAGCATATGGCTTTGCAGACTTTCACCACGCTTCAGTAAACATCCCAGCCCTGAACAGCTGTGCCTCATCTCTAACAAGATTACTTTTAAGAGACTGATACCTCCTGGACTGGATGGAAATCTGGAAATAAGCATGCTGCTGACAGGGCTCTGAGTACAGCAAGAGGCTCTGCAGCCTCTTCTCCCCCTCCTTGGACTTTGGCTGCCCATATTCCATTCCAGCTCCGATACGGTGCAGCTGTAGCCTTGGATCAGGATGCTGGAGAAAGAGCTGTGTGAGAAGGAGCTATGGGAAGCCTCATAGGGTTCTCCTGCCCTTTGCACGGGAGCTGCATTGAAGCTTGGGCCTCCATCCTTGAGACTTGACTGAGGTGTGTCTGTGTGTGGCCATGCACCTTGCTGATCATGAACCATTGATTTGACTTGCTGGCTTGACCTTGTATCTGCTTCATCACTGCAGACATATCTAGTAATGTTGAATATTAGCTGCCCCTGCTCACCATCACGGTACCTCCTCAGGTACTGTGGGACAGTGCCCACATGGATGGGATCATTGCCCTACCTGCCTTGCTGTTGCCCTCAGCTCCTGGCTTCCTTCCGTTGTGGGGCAGCCTGTGCCTGCTGCTTCCTGATAGCTCCTACTCCTGCTGACTGTGGTCTGTTACACTGAGAAATTAGCATCCTGTTGGCAATCAGTTCATGTCAGAAATCAATACACATGATGTAACTGAACATAACTCAGTAAGAGTGGAGACACTGCTGAAGGCCAACTGCTATCTGTACAGTCACTCAATATATGAGACAGCAACAGAACGCTCAAGTAGAAGGCAGGCAGGTAGGGAATGCCTGGTCTTCTCTGCAGACTTCTGCTTCCCCTGGCTTTCATGTTGATTTTGTCGTAGTTTGTCTCAGTGAAATTAAGATTGATACTAATGGACAACCGCTGGGCAGAACTGCTCATGAAGGGCTGCAGGGTGAAATTGTGGCATATATAGAGCAGGCAAGTTAGGGAAGGCAATTGGAGAGCCTTCCCAGATGTGTTGAAGGCCTTGTGGAATAGGTGTCTTGGAAGAGTGTGCATCACTCAGTGTCAGATAACTCTCAGGATCACATAAAATATCTGTAGTGTGGGCATGGATGGAAAACCTTGGAGTTGCCTGTTCAACCCCATGGATACCCCTGATAAAGCTAAGTCCATTCCTCTAGGGTAGGGCAGCAACACCCAAAACACTGCAGATATGGAAGCCCGTAGAAACCCATCAGAGCAATACAGCTCCATCATCCTGCACAGTACACAAACAGAACATGACCTTAACCATAAACACAGATTAGACCAGAGAGCACAGCTGCCCAGCTGAACAGTGACTACCTCTTATGCAGCAATGTACAGGGCTATGTAGTAACTCTGTATAGTGGTTTTGCTATTGTTACTAGTAAAAGCTATAAAGTTTTAATTTTGTATACCTACAATAACAGACAGTATCATTTCTTTATGAACAGTTTGTGGCATAAATGATACAGCAATCTGTGTCAGCACTCGGCTTAATTGCAAGATGGGAGGAAAAAAAGCCAAATAAATAAATACTGTCTTCTCATGGAAATCTAAAAAGATTATTTTTGGATTATAATTCACTCTGTGGTTTTCCTCAAGTGCTGTTGTACATTTCTGCTTTAGGAAAAGGAAGCTATTGGAAATCTATGCCAGGCACCAGATAAGCAGTTGACTTTCTATCCATGATTGAATACACACTAAACAGGCAAGAATGTTTCTGGCAGTGAAAATACACTGTGTCATGCATCTTTCCTATTCAGATGTGGCAGCTTTTGCCTACCACTGCTTTTCCCCTGTAGTCTGCAGGACCAAGCCAGTGCATTTGGAAAAATAACTACATTTCTTAAGAACTATCAAGAAAGCAGCAAAATCAACACTTTTAACAATCGAATGCAATAACTTGGTATGCTGTTTGCTGACCTGCAATGATTCAGTTCCTTTCTCTTCTGATTGTGCTTTTATTTATGTATCTTTTCTGTCTCTGTTAGTTTTGGTTATTATTCTGCCCTCAGTGCTCCTTGTCTGTTCCTGTTAGCAAAATACAAGAAACAAAAAGAACGTGAAAGAGTCACTTCATCTTCATAGAAGGCTTTTAATCTTTTTTTCAGTAGAGAAACGGGACCTATAATCTCAGTAACTGCAGAATTATGAAGGGTATTACAAAATTATAGAACCATCCTTCAAGCAGTCTTTAAAGTTATTAAAAGCAAAATATTATTTTCCAACTATAGACTTCATCTAACTTTTAGTCTAAATTCTGTTGTTCTCAAATATGAAGAATGAAAAGAAGCAGAAATACTTCTCATTAATTGCCAGTATACACTCTGAAATTCCCTGGCTTGTATATTTATCCTGAGTGCCTAAGATATTTCAGGTTGAGTCCATACAGGACATAAAAGCAAAGGAGAAAAGGTCCAGAGTCTGAAAAAGCTGCATAACTCCAAATCCACATTTGGGCTTCCATTGCCACAATTGTTTTAAAAGCTGTACTTCCTTTAATTCAAAACAAAAGCCTATGTTCACTTTTTCCACAGCCTACAACAAAAAAACCAAACCAAACAAACAAACAAAAAAAACCCCACACACAAAAAAACCCAAATAAACAAACATACAAAACAACAAAAAAACCCACACACAAAATAAACCCTATAAACAACAACAACAAAAATGCCATTTCAGTTCAGAAGCAAATATATATGAAAATTCAGCAACTACTCTATGCAGAATCCAACAGTTGACAGCCTGGGGGACACAAATACACTCCAGAAGCATAGAGCTGTCTGGCAAATTAGTGAACCATTGAGAACTGGCAATCACCATGAAAAATGAGCAAAAGGGGAGAAAAGAGAGAAATGGGAGATCAGTAGAAAAAGTTCTAGAGGAAGACTGTAAAATATTGAGAGAATAAAGAGAAGTTGTCAAGAACTGGGATACAGCCTAGAGCAACAATTTGGTCTACCTGTGTCAACTGGAATTCAGACCAGTATAATAAGATGCGATGAATGAAAATAATTTCTTAGCATGAAACAGTTATACTTAAAGTAATGCTGCTAGTAAGCAAACAGAAGCAGACAGCATAAAAATTTACAGAGGGGTCATTAAGGACTCTTTTTTCTTTTTTTCCCTCATACAAATTGCCTGTTGGCACAGAGAGTGAATACAAATTTTATAATTTATAGTTTTCCCTCCTCTGGCCACAGAATCAGAAATAATCAGTGCTCTGTTCCACCCTCTATAAAATTCACTGAGGCATTCCTTTAATTATGTTTACATATCCTTATGCTTGTGGGGCTACTGTGTGAACCAGGCACCCAGCTGAAAAAAGGGAAGTTGGAGAGAAGAGGTGCTGAGGTTTTTACTTTAAAGCGGATCTCTTTTCTGATCTGATTCACATTACAGTCCTACACTACTTGTGTTGACATAGGAGGAGAAATTAATTAAGTCAGCACTGATGCTGGAGACAGTATATCATCAGATCATTGCCTCTCTGGAAAAAAACAAACCCATTATTTGTGAAGCAGTATAGCTGCAAATGAGAGGTGTGAAGATAACACAGAACTGAGGGGCACATGAAAGGCAAATATGAGAGGGGCAAGAAATGTGTGTGTGGGAAAAGTATATGGACAGCAACAGAGGAATGGGGAAAAGAGGGATAAAATGTGGTAGCAACACCTTGACCAACTTGCTGACCAATTTTATAGAGCCTTAATTAAAACTTACAAGTTTTGTTGGGTTTATGTTCAGATTTTCTGCAATTACTGCTGTAAATCTCATGTTTACATCAGCAGACACACAAACATGGGCTAACACACTTTTACTGCTAAAAATGAAACAGTTGTTTCCCATCAAAGCACAAAAAGCAAAGCAGCAGAGCAGAATCTACCAGTGGTTTGTTATCTATTTCACTGCTCGCAACCACATTTGCTTAGCCCTATAAACAGGGTGGCCTGCTGTTAACAAATATTGCCCAAAGCAAAACACTAAACAATCTAAAAGAACCTTTTATACCTATTTTACATATTTATTCCCTAACAGCTCCAGTTAATGCATTAAGGTGACCAATCCTTACTGGCTGCACAAATCAGTCTTTCACGCTGACGCCAGTGGTATTACCATGGTTACATTATTACAGAGGCTTAACCTGGCAGGTGGCTTAGCAAAATGCCTCGTGCGGAAACAGTCCTAGCACACAATCTATACTTTTCCATCAAACAAATCAGTATATCGCATGCTCTGTTTGCCAGATCGTGGTAGGATGGTTCTTTGGGTTTTTTTTGTCTGGTGAGCTTTTTTTTTCTGTGTAAAATGTTATTCTTGTAATTTTACCACTTATCAATTGCAAAATTGGTAACAAACTATTTTCTAAAATACCCAGTTTCCTCTGGGTAGATCTAAAAATCTCAGTAAAGTCAACAACCAAGAAAAAAAAAAAAAAGGAAACACCTTCCATACATCATAAAAAGGTTTATATTTATAACTGCATTTAAGGCTACAGTTTAAATCTTGAAAGATCCTATACAAGGCTGGAGGCTGACCAGCATTTACTTGTTTGAGGGGATTCTTTGGAAGATGAAAAGCTCTGCATTATTATTTTTTTAACTGATTGTTTCTAAGCTAAGATTCTGAAGTTTTGCAGACAGATTAAGCTGTAAACAGTTTTGCTTGACACCACCAGAATTACTCCATCATGGAACGAGAAAATTAGGCTAGCAGGTACCAAGTCATTCACATACAAAGAGCACCATGTTCCATAGGACTTAAAGCAAGATCACAGAATCATAGAATCATCAAGGTTGGAAAAGACCTCCAGGATCATCAAGTTCAACCTTCTACCTAACACTTCCATG
>JANIJG010023402.1:0-52042 GCA_024611175.1 Megaceryle torquata
TCCTTCCTTCCTTCCTTCCTCCCCCTCCTTCCTTCCTCCCTCCCTTCCCCTCCTTCCTTCCTTCCTTCCTTCGCCTCCTTCCTTCCTTCCTTCCTTCGCCTCCTTCCTTCCTTCCTTCCTTCGCCTCCTTCCTTCCTTCCCAGGATTTGTTTATTATTTTTCCATATAGACTAGTTCTTTGTATATAAATGACTGAAAAAAGTATGATAAAGAAGACAGAGTCACCTAGTTTTGTACCTATTGTGTTTAACTGATGTGAGCTCAGCGACAAGCCGCTCTCTCTATTTTGGTCTTTGTGACGTTATACTCTGCAGAAATAAGCAAATATGATGACAAATAAAAATATAGAGATAATATAGATTGTACTTAAGCTGCCCCGTGTTGTGCTGTGTGGGTGACTTCTCTGAACTAATTTTTCAGTTTTTACTTGGCATAGGGGGTGAGACTTAGAAGGTTTTATCCTTCTAGACCTCTTCTTGGGAGGAAAGCTTTGTGTCCTCTCCCAAGGGAGGAGTTGACAGAGAACTAGCACTGTAGCAGTCTGCGTTTGAGACCTCACTCTTCCACAAGCAGTGGCAGGGCTGGGGTTGCTTGCAGGGGCAAGAGGGAATGTGAATGTAAAACCTGGAACCACCCTGTGAGAGCTGCAGGCTGCCAGGAGGCTGGGACAGGGCCTGCCTCTGTGTCAGGAGAATGTGTTCATTGCTTCCACCTCAGCTCTGAGGAGGGGTGGCTTTTCCCCACAGGGAGGAGGTTGGTGCCTGCCAGGCTTCCTTCCCCTTCTCTGGCCACCCAGGGACTGGATGGGAGCTCCCTCCTTTTCTCCTCCCTGCTCCTGAGTCAGGCACTGAGGTCACTCAGCAAGGGATTTTTTTGGGTAGAGCTGCTGTGATTGCACCTGCCTTTCCTCCTGCACTTCACCAGGTCTGAGGGCAGCCTGGAAGGAATTTCTCTAGTAAAAACCATTTTATCTTTCCTAGGAAAAGCTGAACTGCTTCCGAAGGCAGGCGCTTTGGCGAGTGATGTTCAGCACTAAGCTTGCTTACCCACCCTTTCACTCAAAAAAAAAAAAAAAGTCAGGAGCTGTCCCCCAACCTGTCTTTTTGGGGCATGTTCTTGGACATGTACTGCAGTGGAGCTAGAAAACCCAGTGTCATGGAGACAGCTCTGTCCTGAAGTTCAAGAAGGGCTGAACACACTAACTGTGGAAAAAAAACAAAAGGAACTTGCTTTATTTGTAAAGTCTACAAAATACAGAGGAGTGGGGACACATACTGTAAGTCAGAAAATAAATAAGTATTTTTTTTTTGCTCTATATAAGTATAAGATAAAATGTGATTTGCATATATAAAATATAAAGTACGGCTCTGTACCAACATCCTGGCTGTGCCGAAAGGCGGAATGGCAAAGAGGACGTGAAAATAACTTATGTTCGTGCAATAAATAAACCCAAGAGGAGCTGGGGTTAGGGGGACGCTAACCACATTGCCCCCTCCACAAGCGGCAGGCACCCCTCTCCAGGGAGGGACAGAGGCTACAGCCGAGGGCGGCTGGCGTGGCAGTATCCAGGCAGGGGCAGAAAGGGGAGGGAATCATCTGTGGTGGCAGATGCCAAAAAGGTTTTTGCCTCCTGTTACCTCCCCTGTGCTGCCTGTATTTAGCAAACCCAACTCTTCCCCAGCGTTTAAGCCTGCTGAAGAGCCAGTTGTCACACACTGGTGTCCAAGCTGGAGGAAAACCAAAGAGAGGACCCTACCTGCCTGCCAGGCAGCTCCCAGGAGCAGGGTTGTTCTCCCACCTCTGCTTCCTGCTCCTCCACCCCTCTCTGCTGCCACAACTCAGGCTCTTGGAGGGGGGGGTGGGGCCCAGGAGCACCTTTCTGTGGGCTTTGTAGGTAGTGGGGCACCAGGGAGTGCCTGGTGGAGCTGTACAAGCTGGCTGGCCTGGGCTGAGCAAAACAAGTGTTTATCTCTGCTCCAGCTGCCTCCGCTTCCTTCCTGCCAGTGCTGCTGCACTTCATACACCCGGCCAGGCCAAGCATCCCAGAGGCAGGAAGAGGCATGGAGGATGTGCTTGATGGAGAGATAAAACAGCACCAGTGCTTTTCCATGTTTGCAGACAACAGCCTAGGCGGAACTGCTTATATCCCACAGCTCTCTCCCACTCTAGGGACCCTCCTCCATGACCCTCACCCCTGAAGCTCCCCCAGCACCACAGGCTGCCATGGCACTTTCTCATCCCCCTCACTCTTACCAGTTACCAACCAACAGCCACATTCCTCCTCTGACTTGCCACCTTCTCTTACCATCTCCATCCCCAGAGACTCCAGCCCTGCTGCCACCTGCCCCCAGCTCTAGCCATGGTCCAAGCTGTGGGGCCACTGATGACACCTTTCTCCCTCGTATCCCTTCTGGCTCTTGCTGCAACCTTTCCTGGCCTTTCCCTCCTTGGCATGTGCTCCTGGAAGGGCCTGGCCCATGCTCAGCTCTCCCCTGCCCTCTCCCAAAAGAGAGGCACCTGGGGTTTTCCTGACAGCTTGGAGCTGTGGGATGCTGCCTGGGTGGGCTTGACCTCTCCTGCCTGCACCCCTCAGGCAAGGGGTGCCTGGCCAGAAGGGTTGCAGCAGCAGACTGGGCTGGAGGCAAGGGGACTCTGGGGGTCACCAGTGGGGTCTTGTCCTCTGCCCAGCACCCACACTGCTGCAGCCCTCCTTGTATGGAGGAGCTGGTGGTCAAGGGATGGATGGATGGAGGAGGATTTTGGGCACAGGTCCCCACAGGGAGGAGGTCAGGGAGGGTACAGGAGGTGATTTTTCAGGGAAGACACCCCAGGAGGGCTATGCCCAGCTGGGGGATGGAGGCCAGCACTAGGAGTAGGCGGCCTGGTTGGCACTGGACTTGACAATGGTGATGACACTGGCCACTTTGGCAGAGGGCCCATGAGTGGCCACAGTGCGGGCAAAGCCCTGAAGAGCCTCATACTTGCCACGGAGGGTGTCAAGCTCCAGGCGCATGGCAGCATTCTCCCGGGCCAGCTTATCCACCTCCCACTCCAGCTCCATCTTCTGCTTCTGCAGCTCTTCCTTCTGGCAGACACGCTTCACTCGGCAGCTGGCAGCATAACCCCGGTTCTTCAGTGTCCGCCTGCGCTGCTTCAGCCTTGCCACCTCCTCCTTGGAGAGACCCCGCAGGTGGTGGTTGAGCTCCCGCACTGACAGCCCCATCAGCTCCTCATCCGATAGCAGTGGTGTGTTTTCCCCCAGCTCTCGCTTCACCTGCCAAAGAGAGGGGCGGTCACCTGAGGCCCCTGAAACCAGACCCCTGCCCCCCTGAACCCCCTAGTCCCACAAGTGCTTACCTTCAGGGCCTTGCTAGAGAGCCCGTCAGCAGCCATCCTTGCCTCAAGCTGGCCCTGCTGAGCAGCCAAGAGAAGAGCTGGTTACTGTCAGCCTGTGCTCCTCACTTCAGCACAGAGGGCACCAGCCATGCTGGCCCATGTCGCCCCCCCCCCCCCCCGACCATGTGACTCATCCTTACTCCTTTAAAAATGATGTAGTAATAATATTAGTAATAATGACTGCAAGAAATAATAAAGTGGGAAGGCTGGACCTCCCATCCCCCCTTCATCTTGCCCTGATGTGGTTAGGATGCTGCTCTGCCCCAGGGACCTGAAACGTCCCAGCCTGGCTGTCAGGAGGCCAAGGCTTCCCCCTGGGGAGGAAACCTGGGCGAGATCCGCCTAAGGCTGAAAAGAAACTAAAAGCAGAAGCCACACGGGACAAAACCATGGCGAAGGCACCCAACCGGAACACGCGTGGAGGTGCCACCCCATCGCCTCCGTGCCCGGCGGGTGAGTGCACCGCGGCTCCCGCCCCAAGGGTGCCCGCAGGCTCCGCGGGCGAAATGCTCGAGGGCGACAAGTGCTCTCACTGTGATTCAGCAGCCAAAGAGGGAAAAGTCACCGAATCGGCGCCTGTACCCTCACTGTTGTCCGGTCTCTCCCCGCCCCTGGGTTGGAGGGTAGGAGCCCGGGCTGCAGCCCAGCAGCCTCTTCCCATCTTGGGGAGCACCCTCCCCATTAGCAGAGCCCCCCGAAGGACGAGGGGGGACGGGATTGGAACGCCCCTCAGCGTGGTGAGGGTCGGTCTGGAGAGGGGCGGCGGGGAAGGTGGAGCCGGGGCGCCTGGAAGCTGATGCAATCCTGGCTGGGGAGCGGCCGCCGGAGCCGGGAGAGCGGCGGCGGCTCCCTCCGGGGCGGTGGCCAGGACTCTCGAGGGAAGCGCGGACGGCCCGGAGCGCAGACACTCCCCCCCGCCCTCCCCCCGATCCCAGCGCTTGGCGGCGGCAGAGCGGCCTTCAGCCGGCGCCGGACCCCGCCTCACCCCCTCTCCCGGCCGACCCGCATCGAGAAGCCGGAGGTTGGAGCGGAGGGTCCTCCCTGGCAGGGGAGGGGGGTGTCTCTCCTCCGCGCCGGCCGGCGCTTACCGGGAGGCTTCGCTGGTCCCCGCGGGGCCGCTGCCGGGTCGGGCCGTCGGGCGGCGCCTCCAGTCCCGCTCCTTGCGATTACTCACCCGCGGATTCTTTTCATTCATAAAAACACAGTCATGCAATTACGTCACCCTCGCCCCGCCCCCTCACCGCCGCGCGGGGCAAGACCCACTCTTTAAAGCGGCCGTCGCCCTTAAAGCGGCCGCGGTGACAGCTGCTCCTCGCACCCTGAAAGCGTAGTAAACGCAGCGGGGAATGAATGCAACCCCACCCCGACACTGCTGGTTTTTTCCCCACATTTAAGGGTGACGCACGGACGCACGGTCCGTGGCGGTCCCTGCTCGGGAACAGAATAACCCCAGGAGAGTGGACGGCTGCTGCTTTAAGAATCCCCTCACAAAGATGGCGCTCCCCGCCCTCCTCCAGGATGGCGGCGGGTGTGACGCACCGGCGCTCGCCGCGCTCCCCCGCCCCAATCGTCCCTCCCTGGGGGCGGCGCCGCTGATTGGCTCGCCCCGGGGGGCGGGGCGGCGATTGGCGGGCGTCTGGCGAAGCGGGCCCGGGGCTCCGGGCCCCGCGCGGAGGCTGCTGGGGTCCCGTCGTGCTTCGCGGGTGCTGCCGCGCGCTGGGCTCGGCCCTGCTCCGCCAGGCCGCGGGTCTGCTCCCGCCGCCCGTCCCGCTCCGCCTCGCCCGGCGGCGGCGGCGGCTGCTCCCAGCGCGGGCAGGCGGAGGGGCGGCTGCGGAGGAGCGTGTTTCTCGCCGAGGCGGCAGAGTGAGGCCCGAGAGAGGCAGGTCACAGGTCATCGTGAGGCGCTGACGAGAAGCGGGTGCTGTTCCCGGAATAGGCAGGAAGGAAACTGCAGGGGCTGCTGCCGGGCTTCCCTCCCGGGCGGCGCATTCCCCCGGCGGCTCTCTCTTCTCCTTTCCTGGTGCTGGGTCGCTGAATTCAGGGGAGGGCAGGGCCGGGCCAGGAATTGCCTGTGCCCGTGTTTCCCTCAGGCTACCGGGGAGAAACCGCCTGAGGCTCCGGAAAGATGCAGTTCTTGGGCCGGCTGGTGAACACCATCAACAGCGTCACCCAGATATTCACAAACCCTTACCGGGTGAAGGAGGTGCCAGCTGCAGAGTACGCTGCTCACACCTGCCTGAGGGAGGAAGGCAGGGTAGCCCTGTATAGGAACAGCCTTGATCGCTCCTGGGATTGCCTGCTGGTGAATCCCCAGAGCCCACAGGTCGCTTTCCGGTAAGTGCTAGACTTGTAATAGACACGAAACCTCTGGTCTCAGGAGTGCAGCACTTCACTACTAGGGGTGATGGGTTTGATCAGCAGGTGAGCTCATGAGGAGTGGGAGGCCCTTGTGTGTGCTCATCTAGAGTCATTAAAACAGCTTGTGAGAACAGGTCAGGTCGGAGTCCAAATGGGCAACAGTGAAATAGGTACTTGGATCAGAACATCCACAGGTATGTGTGCTTCCACTCATACCTGTTACTGCTTTAGCATCCGGAGCACAGGATATTTCAGCCCAAAAATTAACATTCCTTAGGAAGAGGAGATGCTCTCTGCTAATGAAGTTGACTCCCTTCTTGAGGCAAGCATGATACTGGATGACGAGGAATGGGAAAGTTGCCAGCACTGACATTGGCATAAGAGCTGTTTCTCTCAGACATACAGGGTGGAGGTTGTTTCTTTGAGCAGGACCAACACTGCCTTTGCCTTTCCTCTAGGCTCTTCCAGCTCGACAACGAAGCAGATGCCCTGGCGCGGTTTGAGCACTATGCCGGGCACTTGCGCCCTTTCTATGAGAGCTCGCGCCAGCCCTTATCACTGGAGGATCTTCAGCAGCTCAGTGACTGCTTCCGCAACCACCCCAGCTGGTCCTCAGCACACGTTGCAGTGGAGATCGGCTATCGTGAGAGCTTCCGGCACAACCGTGTTCTGAGGCAAGGGGCCGGGAGGGGTGTCCAGTGGGCCTGGTGTTGGGGATGAGCTTGGGAGGACATGCTGGGCCAGATTAGGGTATCCTGGCTTCATGTATCAAAGCAGCTGGGGCTGCTTCTTGGAGGAGCTTAGCACCTGTGGTTACTGCAGAGGTGAAGTTTAAAATTGCTGGCCTTGGTGTGTCTTGCCTGAATGATAGATGTTGTAGCAAAGGGGGTCTGATGGTCACAGTGTAAGCTTATTGACAGGCTTACAACCTGCTGCTCTGGACATTGAAGACCCGAGCTCTGGTGTTTGAGTTAAAGGATTGAAGTGTTTTGCTAGAGGCACTAGTCAAATTCTTACAATCCTTGTGGAGATGCTTTTTGGAAGGTAATGTGTCTGACTGTATAAACCATGAAAGAGGAGGTGCAGGAGGACTGTCTTTCTGGAAATGGGTTTTGGCCACAAGTCCTTGCTCTTTTTCCTTGGGGAAGCTCACTGAGGATTTGTGAGCCTAGTGAGGAGACAAGGGACTAAGGGCAGCAACTCTGCCATGTTACTGACTGTAACCTGTCTCATGCCTTCATTTGGGCAGGGGAAGCTGCTCCCATATGGGGGGAGGGGAAGGAGCGGCACGTCAGGGAGAAGAGTCCATGGCAGGGTTGCTTGGTGGCCCTTCTCTATGCTCCTTCCATGGCAAGAGGTCAGGCTTTCCTGCACCTCGTCGTTCCCTCCAGCTGGGTGTGTCGCAGACATGGAAGGTGCCTTTGTATCGGTTCCTGGGGCAGCTGCGCAGCCTCATCTTCCCAGCCCTTCTTTGGCATCACGTCGACTCTTCTCCTGCAGCTCTGTGAACAGCACGGACAGCGAGGATGGCTGCACCCCCATGCACCTGGCGTGCCGCAAGGGAGACATGGAGTGCCTGTTGGAGCTGCTGGAGTGCCACGCGCGGGTGGACATCACTGACAAGAATGGGGAGACCGTTTTCCACTACTCTGTGAGAGGCAACAACCCCCAGATCATCGAGGTGGGAGTGACTTTAAAGCTGGGGGTGGGAGTGGGACTAAAATGGGTCTTCTCTATGCTGTAAGGAGGGAGACAGGAAATTAGCAGCAGATGGGGGAAGAGAAAGCAGTTCCCACTGCCACAGCATCGATTTAATGCTTGAGGCTGATTTCAGCCTCTTTCACCCCCCTTTACTGGTGCTGTTCCCCATAAGGAGTCTCCAGATTCCATCCTGTAGCAGAACAAGGATATTAAGCAAGTTTCCTCAGAAAGTGTCCTTCATTGCTCTTTGCCTCAGGCCTTCATCCTGCCTTTTCTCGGGCCCTTGGCTATCCTCTCTCCATCTTCTGCAAGCAGGGTGTTTGGTTTTGGGCAGAAAGCTCCAAGGGGTAGTGTGTGTTCTGGCTGCTGTGGGGGAGCATGTGTTGCCCACAAACTGAAGGATGGTTCAGAGCCTCCCTGGGGTCTTCTGAGCTGCAGGACCTATTGTTTGAATTGACCTGCCTTGAAGGGGTGACAGTGATCAGAGCCTTGAGGCAGAGGCAGTCTGAAGCCAGAGGTGTTCTCGGTTGCTGAGAAGGGCTGGGCAGAGTGACTGGGTTCGTAAGGACGTGGGTGGCCTTCCATGTTGATTCCTCAGGTCGGTCAGCTTCCCAGCACAGGCATGAAGCCGTCCCTCCCTTATGTCTGCACCCCTCAGGTTTGCCCAATGCCTGTTGTGACAGTTCTCCTGTCTGCCAGGCTGTGCTGGTGTTTCCTAATGCGTGATGATGGATGATGATCAGGGCTTGCCCTGCTGCGGGGCAGTGCAGTTAGGACCTTTGCATTAAAAGGATACTTTCCTCCTTTATTTCTCTGATGGCAGCAACTTGGCTTGTTGTTACAGAAATACTTCCATGTCTGATCTGTCTCCTATTTCCTTCTTTCCTCTCTTGATTCCTTGCTAAACCAAAGAAAAGAACCTCTGAATTCCCCCTTCCCTTGTATGCACCAGGGCTTGCAGGGCTTCTTCGGTCCAGCAGTGGGATGTTTTTGTGTAACAGGCCAGTCAGCAGGCAACAGGCCTAAAATTTATGGGGAGAATAGGAAAATTCCATCAAACAGATCCCTACATGTGTATTTTAAACAGAATCCTGTCTGTATCTGAAAGCAATGGTGAAGTTGAAGGGAAGGTTGGGCTCCTGCCAGCTGACTGGCCGCAGTAACCGATCGGGCTGCAGCAGGAGAGGGGACTCCTAGTTTCAGTCAGTGCTCTGTCAGTGCAGCTGAGCCTGGCTCACTTGGTGGGAGACAGTGGGAGTCTGCTGGGCTGTGTCGTTCAAGGTGGTGTGAGCCCTTTTTGGCTGAGGAGAGTCTTGGAAGTACCTTGGTCAGAGGAAGAAGGCACAGAGAGCAGCTATAAGACCTTTGGTGGGAGAAAACAAGGAGTGCTCCTCTAACTACTGTGTTGGCAGTGGAGGTGGAGAGGACAGGCTGGAGCATTGTGAGGAACCCAGTGCTTCAGAGTCTGTCCTCAGAGCTCAGGAAGAGAGATGGTGCTCTCCCACATCTCTCATTTATTTACCTATTGTCTCCCTTTCACAGCTCCTGGGCAGAACTCCAACTACTGGCTTGGACCACCTGAGCCATGAAGGGCTGACTCCTCTACATCTCGCTTGTCAGCTGGGCAAAGAGGACATGGTTCGGTCTCTGCTGAAATGTCATGCTAGCTGCAATGTGATGGGCACGCTGGGCTACCCCATCCACACAGCACTAAAGTTCTCCCAGAAGGGGTAAGTAGCTGCTTGGGCTGCCAGAACAGGGATCCTCCTCCAGTCTGGGAACTTGTCTGCTTGCTCAGGGTTGTCCAAGACTGGGTCCCTTGCAGGGCAGTGCTTAGTAGGAAGATGTTGGAAGATAGATGTCCTCTATCTGGATTTCTGTAAAGCCTTTGATGCAGCCCCCCACAGCATCCTTCTTCATTCTGGATTTGATGGGTGGATAAGGAATTGGTTGGGTGGTTGCATCCAGAGGGTAGTGGCCAGTGTGGGGGGATAAAGTGATGGAGACCAGCCCTGTGGAGAAGGACTTGGGGTTACTGGTGGGTGAAAAGCTGGGCATGAGCCAACGACCTGAGCTCACAGCCTATATGGCCAGCTAGTATCCTGGGCTACATCAAAAGCAGCATGGCTAGCAGGTCGAGGGAGGGGATTCTCCCCCCATACTCTGCTCTGTTGAAACCCCACCTGGAGTACTGCTTCCAGCTCTGGAGTCCTCAGCACAGGAAAGACATGGACCTGTTGGAGTGGGTCCAGAGGAGGGCAACAAAGGGCTGGAACACCTCTCTGATAAAGAAAGGCTGAAGGAGTTGAGGGTGTTCAGCCTGGAGAAGAGAAGGCTCTGGGGAGACCTTATTGCGGCCTTTCAGTACTTAAAGGGGGCAAATGTTTTGGCAGGGCCTGTTGCAACAGGACATGGGTTAATGGTTTTAAACTAAAAGAGGGTAGATGTAGACTAGATATAAGGAAGAAATTTTTACAATGAGGGTGGTGAGACACTGGCACAGGTTGCCCAGAGAGGTGTTAGATGTCTCATCCCTGGAAACATTCAAGGTGAGATTGGATGGGACTCTGAGCAACCCGCTCTGGTTGCAGATGTCCCAGCTCACTGCAGGGGGGTTGGACTGGATGAGCTTTAAAGGTCCCTTCCAACACAAACCATTCTGTGATTCTACATCCTGTACTGTACTCTGCTGTATCACTGAGCTGGCAAAAGAGCAGAGAAGTGTTGGCATGGAAAAGAAAGAAGTGCTTTGAGGGGGAAAAAAAAAAAAGTTTTCTCTGAATTTATCTGCATGTATTTTTATTTAGTTTCAGACAGCAGGAGAAAGACACAGGTTTTTTTTTTTGTTTGTTTGGTTGGTTTTTTTAATAAAAAGTTTTTGTGAAGTACTTTTTCTGAGAATGAGCTGGGAGAAGATGTATTGCTAATTGCTGTACCTTTGTCTTTTGAGTGCTCTGATTCTAATAAGCTTTCATTTCAAAGTTTAGTTATTCCTGTCTCCTGTGGTCTAAGGTTCTGTTGATATGCTCTGGAAGTGTGTTATTAAGAGAGACATGATGCTTACTCACTGTTTTGTCTTTCCCTGGAGAAATTTGATTCTCTTTGTATGTGCTTTATAATAAATTTTCATAGATTGTCTGACCTCCACAAACAGGGCTCTTAAGTCAACACTAAATGCTTCTAGCTGATTTTTCGGTGTTTTTTAAAAGTGCTTTCCAACATTAGAGACACATTCGTAAGCCAAAAATGTACTTAGGTCCCTCAGTTTGCAGTGGGGCTTGGTCTCTTGTACATGGTTTATTTGGCAGTGTTTCAGAGCAGAGAACATATGCTTGTTCTGTAAGTCTGCCTACACACACTTACCAGGCACTAGTCTGTTCACAATAGGTGTGGGTTTTCACACACAGGGTAGTACACAGATTTGTAATTTCAGCAAGTATTGAACTATCTGAATTTTATCCCTACATTTCCACAGAAAGAGAGGGAGAAGAGAAGAACTTTCCCTCAGATCTTGAGAATTTCCAGAAACGCTGTGTTCCTGTATAGAAGCAGCACCCAGATGTTGCTCCACAACTTGGAATTGGGAAGGGCTTCTCCTGCTTCCTCTGAATGTGGTGAAGCTTGTCTGCTTCCTGTGGCACCCTTCCCTTCTAAAAAGGGCAAAACAAAAGCTGCAGCTGAGGAACTTGGAGGTGTTGCAGGGAGGATGCTGCTGCTGAAGGGTTTCCCGAAAGGCTCTGGGCAGGTGGCAGGTGCTGATGTGAGTGGAGATCGAGCCAAGATGGCAGCCACCAATCCCTTCATCTCATTGTCTTTGCCAGGTGTGCCCAGGCTATCCTCGAGGCGGACGCCAGCCAAGTTCACTCCAAGGACCCGCGCTATGAAGCCACCCCTCTGCACTGGGCAAAGAAGGCAGAGGTAAATGGAGCCAGCCCATGGTGAGGGCCTGTGCTGCCACCCAGCACTTGGTTAATTCTTCCTGCTGCTGACCTCTCCCTTTTCCTGAGTGCATGTGCAGAACCCTGCGAGTGTCAGAACCCAGCCACCAGCCCGGTGTTCGGTTCTCTTTGCCCTGTGCTGATCGGTGCTGTTTGCTATGGGGGACAGAGCAGTGGAGCCTTGCAGTGAGACAAACTGGTGTGCTGATGCCTAGTATGTGAAACTTGGCTGTGAAACTGACAGCTTGTCCTTTTCCCTTTCTGTGAGGGAAATTGCAGCAGTGTCACTGTTACCCCTGGCGGGGAGGTCTCCTCATTACTAAAAGTTTCATGGAAGGAAGCAGATTGATGCCTTGAAAACCTCAGGGAGAGTGTGAGGTAGGCACAGCATGGTGACATGTGGGTTGTGGTTTATCTTCTGCCAGAGGTGGGCAGATCAGTGGTGTGATATGCCATGTTAGAGCACGTGGATGGTGCTTATTGCAAGCAGAGGACATTTCTATGGCAGGACTTTTTTCCCTCCCACAGAATCACATCTCTCTGAGAAATGTCCTGTGGAGTTTCAGAGCAGACATAAATCTGCTTGGCTTATAAAAAGATCAGAAAGCAAATTTTTTCCCTTCAGTCTGCATGCATTGTGGCCCAAGAGAAACTGTTTTTTCTCCATTGCTCTCAGACAGTTGCTACACTTATAAGTCCCAAAACATCCAGAAGCTCTAGCCAGATTGTGAAACCTTCGACTATTTCTGTGGTAAAATACAGAGAAACACCATCTCCACTGCTTGGAACAATGCAGCTGGCATCTGCCAGCTAGCCGTGTCCAGACTAAAGGTCCTGCCTCTTCCCCTGCTTTGCTTGCCTGGAGACCTGGATTGTTTGAGAGCCCTGGCAGTTGTACTCATGATCTCTTTTTCTCTTCTTGACCTGTCAGATGACACGGCTGCTGCTCGAGTACAGCTCTGAGGTGAATTTGACCAGCCGGACGGCTGACATGGCTCTGCACATTGCAGTCAAGAGGGGACGCTTTGACTGTGCCATGGTACTGCTGGTGCACGGGGCCCACACCAATGCCAGGGGTCAAGATGGCAACACACCACTGCATCTGGCCATGAAGGTGAGTTTTCTGCAGAGGCTGCTGGGAAGGTGAGAGAGGATTTTCTTGAATGGTTGAGGCAGGGATAGACTCCTTTGAAATTTTGGCTGCTGTCTTTCATGGGGTGATCCCTTCTGGATGCTTTGGCTAATGAAAAGAGGAGAGAGGGAATGAGAAATCATGTAGCCAAGGAGACCGTGGCTCTTGACTGAGCTTTCTCTTGTGCTCTAGCATGACCACCTGGATATGATCAAAGCAATCATCGTGTTTGGAGGAGATGTCGAGATACCCAATGACTTTGGGGAGACACCGGGGCTGTTGGCAGCCAGGAGCAGCAAAGGTGAGGGAGCATGTCAGCAGCCCTACAGGGTGGACCTTGCATCCTGTCTCCCCTTGGTGGCCAAAAGAGTGTCTTGGGGAGAGGTGAAAACATGCCAAGCGTGATGCTTCTCCAACATGCTTTCCCAGCTTCTAGTTGCTCACAGGGTAGGCGCTTCCTGAGCTAGCGGCGTAGGCTCTGTGTTAATAGCCCTTGATAAATTTTTCTTCTGTAAGACGGAGATGCAAGAGGAAAAGCTGGCACGTACTCCCTCTCTCTCAAGCCACGATGTCAGGCACTGCAGGCTCACAGCTGGATGACACAGTGCTGCTGAACCACACAGGCGTAAGCAGACACAGGTGTTTCTTCAGTGACAAGAAGTGTGTGGCACACACCCTTGAAGCTGCACAGCTTTTGGTACCACGGCTGTGCACAAGTCCTGCTGTCTGGGGAGAGATACCTGGGATGTGCTTTCCTCATCCCTGGGTCATCCCAGCTGTTTTGTGAGGGTCAGGGCTGCTGTGAATTTGGCAGAGCTCTCTTCAGTGTGTGTGTGCACTGATTCTCTTTCTGCTCTGTGACTCCTCCTTCGTCACCTAAGGTGCGAACCGGAAAGTGCTCTTAGACCTGCTGCAAACTGTAGGCACCGAACGCTGCCACCCACCCAATCCTGACTCCCCAAGCCTGGCACCATCTCCCGCCTCCTTCCTGGAAGGCCAACCTTCCTCATGGAGCAGCTTCAACAGCTTAGGTAAAGCCTTCCCTGGCCCTCCCTCATTCTCCTTCCATCTTGCTTCACAGTGCTGTCTCAGATCTCTTCCTTGGATGGGCCGTGCACTGGGGACTGTCTCCTCACTCTCATTTCCTGGTGACTGTTGTCATTCAGCTGTTGCAGGATCCCACCTCTTTTCTCTGCTTTTCCTGTGTGTGTACTTTAAACTCTTGTTCTAGAGACCTGACACAATGCAGTTCTGTAAAAAGGAAAGGGAAGACTGATTTCCTCACCCCTCTGGAAGAGGTGTAGGACTTAGATGTGTGCATGTATTTTATCCACTGGGTTGTGTACAGATGGGGAGGTACCTGCTGGTCTGCCCTGAGGACCTCCTGGCATCATGCTGGGCACAAGGGAATTAGAAGCATCACTTACTCAGGTTCTGGAGGCCAGCAGCTGGGAGAGGGAAGGGATGGAGCTCAAGGATAAGAGACCCTCATCACAGGGTTTACATTGCACATAGGAAAAGCCTACCTTAGGACATGTGATTGTGTCATAGTTTGTACTTCCCAGTCTGTATGACCAAGCCCATGTGTCTATTCTAGGTGACAGGCTTTCCTCCTCTGGGGAGCTCCAGAGCTCAGACAGAGGCACTGGAAGGGGTTATGGAGTGGGCAGTGGGTGTGCTGGCTTGGAGGGAGGCTCTGACCCTCATGAGAGGGGCATGCAGGCAGATAACAGTCACTTGTGGTCCACTTCCCCTCTCAGGTTTGTGGTTTCCTTTGCAAAGGCCTTGGAGTGCATCTGTGTCACCGCACGTGTCAGTGGCTGATGAGATGACGCCAGAACTTTCTTCTCAACATGGCCTTGTGAAGGCAGCTCCCCCAGTTTCAGCTCTGATGCAGTGACAGAGCAAGGCCCTTTTTCATCATGGGCTTGCCCTTGAAGAAACTCCTCACCACATTTGCTGTCATCTGCAGCCCCCTTCCAGCCTGGGTGCTGTCAGGAGTATTTAACTGCTTTCCCCCTGTTCTTTCTTTTGGTTTCACAGGCTCGCTTCTCACCTAGCCTGGATTGGCACCCTGCACTCAGGGTGGCCTGGGTGTACATCAGCTGAGGGGTAATGACAAGCCACCCTGTCCCCACAGCTCTCCTGCCTAGGTTACCTCACAGGAGTAGATTTAGATAAGATAAAACTATCTATGGCTTGCAGTGAACTGCGTAGTGGGCATGCTGCTAGGCTCTGCCTTCTCTCTCAGCCTATTGTGCTTATCATCTGCTTCTACAAATCCTTCGTCTTTGCCGGTGCATCTCCAGCTGCCTGCTCTAAAGGACAATGTTTCTCCTCTTTGGTGCAGTGTAATCTTGGGGGGTACCTGGTGGCTATGGGTAAGATGGCTTGTGTCTCCTGCAGGGAGCTTTATTAGGTTGTGAAGGGAGTTGGTTATTCTCTCTCTGATGATAGTGTAAATTGTTTACTGCACTGGTGGGAGGGTAGAGTACTCTGACCAAGCTTTCTAGGAACAGAGAGAAAGCAGAAAGAATAATTGAAGGTTTTCTAATTGATTAAGTATACTTTGTTTGACTACTGTCTCAGAGGCATGCATTGGAGGGTTCAGAGAGCAGTGTGGTCTCTAATTTTATTTTATTTTTTTCCCTATTGCATATTCATGGCCCTCTAGGGTACAAGGACCTTCTGTACGTTTCTTCAACACTTGGACAGTTGTTGAAGGCACCAGATGTTGTGGACTTGCCTGGTGAGGGTAGAAGAAGGTAAGTGGGGAACAGCTTGTATCCAGGCTCCTGTGCAGATTGAAGGTGAAATCCTCGTGTGTGAATTCTTCCCGCCCGCACCCCTGAGTGTGGCATCTTCAGAGCTGACATTATTTAATGTCCGTTGACATTGCAGTTTATGCCAGAACCTTGGTGATGAATTTCTGTTCCCTTAAACAACTGCTGCCTGTTCCTGCCTGCAGCCCTGGACCTGCAGTGGAGCCTGAGCTCAGCAGGTGAAACCCCTGCTCTGTCCCTCTCCTCTGCCCCTGAGCACCAGGCACTGCTTTGGCTTTATAATTTGCCCATCTCCGCACGCTGCCCTGACGTTCACCCATCTACTTTGCCAGGCTGTGCACTGCCTTGGCAGTGCCTGCACCTCACCCTGCGTGGAGCAGAGGGAGGGTTGGCACTGAAGTGCTGCTGGCAGGAACCTAGGGCTGCCTGGTTTTTATTTGTGACGTGATACCCATTACTGTGTAGTAAGGGACTTGGATGTGTTTTCGGCTTGTGAACATCTCTGGTGCAGAGGTTAGAGATGGCTGAAAGAGCAAGCAGCTCTGACGAGGCTCATTTGGCCATGTGGAGTCTTATTGCATCTGAGGAAGCACCGCTGCATTTACTTGTCCACTGGTTACAGTGCCTGCAGCAGCTTTCTCGTTACCGGCATAAAATTCCCACCCCCAGGGCCCTGTTCACACACAGAGTGCTGAGAATTGTAAGCTGCTCCACAGCTCCCAGTCATTTGTGTCTGTCTCTCTCCAGCCATGACCGCCTCCTGTGCCTGGATGGAGGAGGCATCCGGGGCCTGGTGCTCATCCAGCTCCTCCTGGCTATTGAAAAGGCAGCAGGTCGTCCCATTCGTGAGATTTTTGACTGGATTGCGGGAACCAGCACTGGGGGAATCTTGGCCTTGGCTATCGTACACGGTGAGGACAGTGCAAATAATGGGCCCCTTCCTGCTCCTGTGGGCCCAAGCACTCCTCTGTGGGGAGCTGCCTCTCAAGACCCAACTGAGATTTGTCACCCCTGCCGAAGGAGGAAAGGGATGTTCATTAATGAAGCTAGACCTGGCGTTGTGCTTGCTTCTCACATCAGCTGAGCTCGAGCAGCTTTCTGGGTTTTGGGAAGCGCGTGGTGGCAGAATGCAATGTTCTGTTCTTCCTGCTCTCTCCATGGGGCTTTTACAACAGGGTGATTAGCACTTTCTGGTAGCGGGAAACTACACTCCAAGCTTGCCCTTCCTCTTTAATCCTTCCCAGTCATGCTTCTAAGGTCCGAGCTGATGACAGGCAGCCTGGGAAGAGAATGGGATTGAGAGTGGCACCTCCCCTCTCCCACTGGTCCTGGAAAGTCTCAGCTCTGATGTGCTGTTTGTTCTGCCTGCCCTTCCTCCTACCCTCTGCTCCTGCTGATGCCGTTGACTGTCTCAGGGAAGTCCATGGACTACATGCGCTGCCTGTACTTCCGCATGAAGGACATGGTGTTCCGGGGGTCTCGGCCCTACGAGTCGGAGCCCCTGGATGAGTTCTTGAAGAAGGAATTTGGGGAAAACACCAAAATGACAGATGTCCAAAAACCCAAGTAAGTCCTGCCTGGGGCTGCAATGGTTGATGCTCTCCTGAGTGTGCTCTAGGCCCTTCTCAGTGGAGATGCTCAGCCTTTTCTTAGAGCAGATCTGGAGGAGTGTGATGTGCAGACTATTGAAGCTGTAAGTATTGGGTTTTTTTTCCATTTTACTCTTGTTCTGTCATGTCTTTTCCCCCAGGGTTATGGTGACAGGGACTTTGTGTGACCGGCAGCCAGCTGAGCTCCACCTTTTCCGGAATTACCCTGTACCAGAGACAAAAGCTTCCACTGAATACAAGACAAGTGCATCTTTCAAACCGCTCACTCGGCCAGAAGGTAAATGGTGGCACACAGCAGTCCAGATGGTTGTCCAGGAAGGAGGCCATCCCTCAGAGATAGAAGATTCCCTGTTGTTCTTCCCATTGCTCTGAAAAAATAGGATGTTCCAGCAATGGCTTATCCCTCATCTTGACTTGTAGCTTGGCCCTAGTGATGGTTCCCTTTTCTCCTCCCTCTTCCACCCTTGGCTTCCACCTCTTGTACCAGGAGCTGGCTAGCAAGGTCCCGAGGAAGGGGTCTGTTAGAGGAGCCCTGCCTACAGTCACTGTCTTTCCCTGGGCTCTCAGGAGCAGATCAACACAAAACAGCAGTGTAACTGAAGCATGCAGTCCCCTCCAGATTGCTTCCTTCTTTGTCTAGCAAGTATAACTGGTTTACCATCAAAATAGCAGCAGTGAATCTGGTAGAGAGTGAATTTGACCCAGGATAAAAAGAAAATGGTGAGAACATCTTTTAAAGCCATCCCCACCACCCCCCAAATGATCCAATATGCATCCAAGCCAAGGCCCTACTGTCAGGAGAAAGAAGCACAGCCATCTATGTTGGGGGCTGCTGGGATTGCAAGCCCTCCTGCTTTGTGTTGGTGAGGATGGGGTGCTTCTTACACACAGCAGAGTTGCTGCAGGAGGCTGTTGGCTTTCTCGCCCTCTCCAGACCAGCTTGTGTGGCGCGCTGCCCGCTGCAGCGGTGCGGCTCCCACTTACTTCCGGCCGATAGGCCGCTTTCTGGATGGTGGGCTGCTGTCCAACAACCCGACCCTCGATGCCATGACTGAGATCCACAAGTACAACAAGACGCTGATCAAAAAGGTGAGGGAAATCCTGGCCCTTACTGATAACTGGGGCTTTATTGGCTACACTTGAGCCCCCGCTGAAGGAGAAGGGTGTTTGGGAATGGGTGCCTCTCTAGTGGATAAACAAGTTATCAGCGCAGCAAACCTAGAAGGGATTGTAGGGAGGGGGATATATGTTGGGAATGGTGGCTGAGAGGTGAAATACCTCTTCTGACAAGGGTGTGAGGTGGAAAGGCAGCCCCATCAGCCTGCCCTTGCTACGCTGAGCAAGGATGATTGAGTTGATGGTTGCATGTGGCCCTTGATGCAGCTCTGCAGGGCCTTTTTCTGCCCAAAAATAAACAGGGAAGACAATGTCAGGGCGTTCTGCAAGTCTGAAGAGTGAATGCCTGCTGTGGTGTGGCAATTTGCTCAGAAAGATGACTAGCTACTGGCAGCTGCTGCTTCCTGTAACTGAAAGGGGAGAGATGTGTTGGCAGTATGACTGAAGGAGTTGGACTGCTTCACAGTCACCTGGTCCTAGAACTCATGTTTGGGGTGATTCCATGGGTTTGGGTGCAGCCTGGGGTGGACGGGGCAGAACAGTGCAACTGTTGAAGTCACATGGATTATACCTGTCTCACCAGGGGGAGGATGGGGACCAAAAAGGCTACTGAGCCTTCTACTTGGCTTTCAGATCTTCCACAAGACTGCGGTGAAAGACGTGCTTGGTGGTCCTTCAATCTTTTTTTTTTTTTTGTCCACAGGGTCAGAGGCAGGAAGTAAGAAAATTGGGGTTGGTGGTGTCCCTGGGGACAGGGAAGCCTCCGCAGGTCCCAGTGAGCTCTGTGGATGTTTTCCGCCCCTCCAATCCTTGGGAACTGGCCAAGACCGTCTTTGGGGCCAGAGAGCTTGGCAAGATGGTGGTGGATTGTGTAAGTACTGGGGGAAGACCCCTGGAGCTGCTTGCAGGTTTACAGGTCTTTAGCTTCTTCCTTTTGGAAGAAAATTGGAATTCCTTGAAAATTCTACGACCATGGCCAGATCAAGGAATGGATATAGTGGGTAACTTAAGAATTGTAGGAGCATAGCAGATCTGAAGACCTGTTTGCCTCTTTGGAGTTTTGAGTGCCCAGGGAGGTTCTTGCAGCTGAAAGGAGCTGAGGACAGGGTGGTGGTCAGTGACCCTTAGGAACATTCGCAGGTGTGAGTTCATGAAATTTGTATCCTTTTAGGGAGTGTTACAATCTGAGCAACTTGGATTAAAAAAAATAATAATAATCATGCCTTGGAAAACAGCATTTCTCTAGAAAAGCTCTGTTATCCTCACTGGGGAAATTAGTAAATGCTAGAGAAGTGTGAGTATCACTAATAAAAAACAGTCGGTCAGAGCTGTGGTTGGGGGTGTGTGATAGGCCTACGTTCTTGCATGCTTCAGAAAGAAGCTCTTTAGTTGTCACGCATGAAAACACTCCAAATGAATGAAAGCCAGAAAGATCAGAACTGAGGTTCTGACTATAATCTTAATTCTGTTGCTTTATCTCCTTTTTAGCTTCTGAAAGCCAGAAAGTACACAGAGGGGTTCCTCTGCTTCCCCTGTTTTTTTTATTTCAGGGCTCACAGGGAAATGATAGTTCAGAAAGCCTGTAGCAATCACAGGCTCTACTTTAGCTTGGACAAAAATGGGTAGAGATGAAATCCCAAGGAGGCTGTGATTCAGATCATCCTGGGGGTTTCTTTAAGGGAAACTCAGTGCTGTGATGGTGGTTGGTGCCATCAGGATGCACTTGCTCCTGGTTTTCCCTCTGCAGCTTGTGCAGTTTGATGGGTGCCAGGGGAGCCTCTTTCGGTAGGGGGGGAGCAGTGTGACAGTCAGGCTCTAATTGTGGGCCTGTTTCTCCTGTAGTGCACTGACGCAGATGGCCCAGCTGTGGAACGTGCCAGGGCCTGGTGTGAGATGACAGATGTCCCATATTTCCGGTAGGAGCTTCCTTTCCCCTCTCTGCACAGACCTATTTTTATCCCGCTCACTTCAGACCTGGCTGTGACGTGCGTTGTTCCAAATAGTGTCTCCTCCAGAGTCATGCTTGCCCAGACCTTCCCCCTGCCCAGTCCCCTCATGCCCCAGCGATGTAACCGAGGATGCCATGGCCCGCTGTATGAGCCGAGGCACCCAGCACGGCTCGTCTGGGGGCAGTAAGTGGAGGCTTGGGGATGATATCTAACAGGACGTGTGTCCTGCCCTGTTCCACCACACACAGCGTATTTTGAGCCTTGTGCCTTAGGTGGTGCAGTTGCTGAACTGCAGCTCAGCCTTGAGTGTGGTTGGACCTTGAAGGAGGGGGAAAGCCTCTGTTCCACAAGCCTGCTTGATAAGGGCAAGTGAGCAGCCAGGACAACAGGAGCTGCTTTGCACAACTCTTGCGCTTGTCTCAACTGCCCTGTTGCTTTTGTGTCTGTGCCCAGCTGATGATGCTGTCTTGCTGTATGCAGGCTTAGCCCTCAGCTGCACACAGAAGTGACGTTGGATGAGGTGAATGACACTGTGCTGGTGAACGCTCTCTGGGACACCCAGCTTTACATCTACCAGCAGCGGGAGCAGTTTGAGCAGCTGGTGCAACATCTCTGCCGATGACCGACCTGAAGGTTCCCCTTCTGCATCCCCGTAGCAAGAAGCAGCAGACACTGAAATGGCTTGGTTTGCCCTTGAACCAAAGTGTCAGGGGTGGGAGGGACTACTACTACTAATGAGGAATTAATGATATTTAATAGATAACAGTGCACATACACATATTTCGGGATACAACCATGTGTTCTCAGACAGCTTTGAAATGCTGACCTTTATCTTTGTATTGGAACCCCATCTCTGCTTCTGTGCTCAGTTTTGCTGCCCTGCTACCTGACCGTACAGTCTTCAGAAGCCAGAGCCCCCACTACATGTCTTGAACTATAACAGCTGGAGTCCATCTCCTGTCTGGGTAGCACCTCCACTGACAAAGCACCGTGCACCCTCCCGCATCACAGAATGGGCCAAGGCCAGGTAAAGCTTCAGGTGTTACCTGTTCCTGCTGGCGCCAGGGTGTTTCAGGGTCTATAGTGTGAGGAAAAGGGATTATTCATCCCTCACCATGCCCGATTTGAAGGGGAGAAGAAACACTGCAACTCTTCTGCAGTAGATGGGTGCAGAATGTTGTGACCAGCCTTGGGAGAAAGGGGAGCTTTCCTGAGCCAGTTGTCTTCTGTAGCACCTTCCCCTTTCCTCTCTGAGATGGGCTGGCAGCACAGGTACTGACTGTACCCAGGGGGGAGCACACACCCCCCAAGACTGTTTTGTGCCACTTGACTTGCTGTGCTACTCTGCATAAGGGCTGAGATGTGAAATCCTGCCTTTATTTGCAGCAGGCTCAAGATGAGGGACAGCAGCCTTGGCTTGGTAGAGAGATTGTTTCTCTTTATTTTTAATGTGGAATTGAAATGGTCTATTGTCAGTTCCTATCAAAGAAGCTGACCCTGTGACAGTTTGGATTTACTTTTTTTTTTTTTTTAACTGCTGTAAATCCCATTGTTACTGCTCAATGTTTCTGCAGTGAATTTTGCATATTTATAAATAAATTATGTATCTATCTGGAGGTGTTTGGAGGAGTAACCTGAAAAACTGATTTCTTATTCATTTCCTTTTGACTGAATGGATTGCTGCTGTGAACAGTGCTGCTATGTAAAACTGTCACCTGAAATAAAGAGAGGTTTGCATTTGGTTCCACTGTGTCACGATTTAATAGAGAACATCAGCCATTCATTGAGTGACCAGCCTGACCCTAAACCTTGACACGCTGTCATGCAGTTCTGGGATGTCTTCTTTCTCCTTCCTGAAAGGTCCCAGAGGGACTCTGACCTTGTGGACTAAATTTCTTACAGGTAGAAAATGGGGAATTGGGCTCCTTGAGCCATAGGGTTATACCCTTTGTATGAGCTGAATGGCCTCTCCCTCCAGCCAGCTCTGGGAGCATGTGTGTGGTGCGATGGGCTGGTTGGCCCATGAACCACAGCATTGCAATGCTGGGCTTATTAGTTGCAGCCAGTGGAGAGGCTTTGGATCAGCATCCATGTGAGAATCCTCTGGGAGCTGGTCTGGCCTAAAAAGAGAAACACTGAAAACCTTCAGGATACAAATGACTGGAGATGAGCCTTTAACTTTCATACCCTGAGGTGGTTCCTGGATCAAGTAACTGTTGCAAGCTTGCTGGACCTGGTGCCACCTGATTCCTAAGGGGAATTTCACTGGCAGGAGTGTGGGTGCTGGTTCATGAATAGGGCTAAAAACTATCTGCCTTCTGTTCCTCACTTCCACAAAAAAAAATGTGGGATTAAGAGGCTTTTAATGCAGCATAAAAGTGTGGGTTTTTTCCTACCTAACAGAGGGGCTTATCTTCCTGTGGTAGAACAAACCCCCGCATCTTGGGATGGAGTGAACATGAGCTCTTTGCTGCTTTTTGTCCCTGGATGGTACCCTCCCCCTCTATAAGCTTGCACCATCTGTAGAGACTTACTGGAGTGACCTGTGCTCAGGCTCCTCACATGCAGGCAGGGAGAGCAGGAGGATTCGGACATGAACTCATACCCGCTGTTAGGAACTCCCATGGAGAGCACAAGTGAGAGGGAGATCAGGAGCTAGAGTTCCAAGGCCTGGGGTGGGGGAACAGTGGCCACCAAAAAGGCGAAGCCTGTTTTGAGCTTTCCCTACCTCCCCCCCTGCAGCCCCTGCTATTTGCTGCCTGCGATCACGAGCTGTGTGTGAGGGACCTGAAGATGCTCTGCGGGCACAGTGAGGGTGAGAGAGCCACCTCTGAGCGGTGGCAGTGATGGAGGCAGCGAGCCATAAGGCGGTTCCTCTGGCAGGTGGCTGGCTCCACAGGTGTCCGGGCAGGGAGAGCTGGGTACCGAGTGGGCAATCAATAATGCAAAGAGGCGGTCACATGCCCTTGCTGGCTGTTGCAGGATTCCTCTCTCCCCAGAGTCTGGTTACTTACAGAGATCAAGTTCCAGCCTCTTGCCTGGTGAATTATTAAACTCCAGCAGTGCTCCATTCCCTTTGTACCACGGCTGTATCTTCCTGCTCTCCCAACTTGCCAGTGACAGGATCTTTCCATCCAGCTGGCTGTGCAGAAGCACAGTCCTCCAGGCCAGTATAGCACCTTGTACTCTCCTTTGTTCTTGCTTCCCTGTAGGAGAGGGAAAGGGCTCCAGAGATGGACCTGTCCTACAGATCCACCATCTCCATCTATAAGGTGAGTGCAGATACTGAAGGCTTGCCTGCCTGGAGAAGATGCGTGGGTGGGAGGAGAAGAGCTGTTTACTGACAAAGGCTCCCTTGAAGAGTGGACAGCTGAGGGCTGGATCCATCCCCAGGCTGTACTGCAGCAGCTCCTGTGGGCACTAGGCTCTGTTTGAGAGTAAGCGGCTGGCAGGAAGAGAGGGTGTTGTGGGTCTTAGGGCAGATCTGGAGTTTGGCAACTAGGGTGTTTTGGATGTGGAGCATGTTTATGAAGGGAAACATGACTTGGTTACTGGTAGAAAGGAGTTAATTGCTGGAAAGAGCAGTCTGATCTCACCAACACTTCCCTACACACATTGGTGCTGTACCAAGGGGATGAGGGCTGGGAGAGGGGCTCAAATTGCTTATTTCAGCCTCTGCTCTGCTGTAGGCAATAAACACCTTGGATTAACAGAGCAGGGAAGAATGGAGAGGCTGGTGTGAAGCAGTCCGCCCCTTCTCTTAGGAAAAGTCTGGCAGTGCACCACATCCTGGCCAGGAAAAGGTCGTGGTCATGCCTGGATAATAAGTGGTGGCCCTCATACAAACAGGCTCAGTGGTGAGGGAAAAAGCTGCTCAGATCCCCTCGCAGCTACTCGCCCGTCTGCAATGGGTGTGGAGCACTGGGAGAAAGCCATCTTCAGGTGACCACTTGGCTCCGCAGAGGGCTACCTTGCCCTCTGGCACTGCTCCTCTCCTGGACTGCTGAAGAGGACTCAGAACAGCCAATGGTCCCAGCTACCTCTCATGTAGGGAGCTGATTTTGTGCACAACTGTGAATCACCATGTCCACCCAGTGTCCCTGCTGCACCCATCTGAACTGCAGCAGGAAGGCATTGACCTGCTGAGGTCTCCAGGGTGTGGGGAAGACACATTAATGTGCTTCTGCCTGGCCACAGAGTATCCTGGAGCAGTTCAACCCTGCGCTAGAGAACCTGGTGTACCTGGGGAACAACTACCTGCGTGCCTTCCATGGTGAGTGGGGTCCTGCATGGCTCAAGCTCTGGATTGCGCTGCTGCATCCATCCTAGGTGTCCACTGTGCATCAGGAGGGACTGCTGTCACCCAGGGCGAGGCTGCTCGTCCCTGCCATGGCATGTCCTCAGCTGCTCTTGCTAACTTTTCTCCTGCTTCAGGACCTGCAGCTGTTCGTAGGCACAGACGGGGAACCTTTGCTTGTAGACAAGGCACCAGGGGGTGGCTGTCCTTCCTGTGAGCTGCTTGCTGGGGCTGGTGGGAAGGCAGGCCAGGTCCTTACTTCCCCTCTTCTCTCCTCATAGCATTATCCAAAGCAGCTGAACTGTATTTTAAGGCAATTGAGAAGATTGGGGAACAAGCACTGCAGAGCTCCACCTCACACGTGCTGGGTAAGGCTCTCCCACCCATCATCCTCTGTCTTGTGATGAGCCAGTTACATGTCTTTTGGTCTTTCTCCTTAGCTAGTCCCTTTTCAGGTATTGGGACAAGGAAGACAGTGCCTCTAAATAGTATCTCACAGCACCAGGCCCAGTCTGGGCAGTAAAATTTATTTTGTATTCTTGAATATCCCCCAAAGCCCCAGTACTCTCCCCTGTATCTCTCTGAGATCAGTGACTGAGCCCAGCTGCTGGGATGGACCTCCAGTGATGGACTTCTCATGGAAATCCTTGCTGAGGTATCCTGCCCTAAGAGGTGAAGTTTTCACCCTGGAGGAACCATTTTGCTCCTCCTTGCAGGTGTGAGGGCAAAGTGAGAGAGGAAGGACTTAAACAAGCTGACTGGGTGTTGTCCGCCTGAGCCTGCAGCCGGCTGAAATGGCAGCTTGGAGCTGAGGGCTTACACTCAGCAGCACAAATAATTTGGGAGCTTAGTGAGGGCTGCTGAAAATATGTTCAAGGAACTGCTCTACTGCTCTACCTTGTAGTAAAAAGCTTCCAGCAGATGTGTCCCTTCTGCAGAATCCTATTGTCAACTGCACCACCCAGCTCACTCCTCTGCTCCCTGTCATCAAGTGTCTTCCTTTCCTGGTTTCATAATACTAACACGGGTGAAGCGGAACCATGCACAGCATCAGCAGCAGGTGCTGTAGCTGCTTTCTTGTAGGACAGCCAGAACCATGCACTGCAGCTGGGGTGCCTGTTGGGGTTTGGAATGGGGCTCATAGGGGCCGTGGCAGAGTGAAACCCAGAGCCCTGGCAAGGGCCTTCCTGCCAGCACCTGGGGCTGGAGCAGAGCGTTGGGCTGGCAGGTTGATGGGCTGGACCAACCCCACACTGGCAATGCCTGGGGAGTGGTGGTGGAGCTGAGCCCTCTGGGGAAGGTTACCAGCCTCTCAGGGTGCAGAGAGCAGAGCATTGCAATATCTGTTGGACTTTCACACCCATATGTTTTCTGCCTGAGTTGCACACTCCTTGTCTGCCTCCTTGGGCACACAAGAAAACAGCCGTGAGATTTTTCCACCCTCTCCTGTCTCTTTCCATGAAGGTGAAATTCTGATGCAGATGTCCAACACACAGAGAGTCCTGAGCTCTGATTTGGAAGTCGTGGTGAGTGCTTTTCCTAGGGGCTGGTGCAGGTGGGAAAAAAAAAAAGGGACTTCTTTAACCACAACATGCTGGCATTTGCTCGATTTGCCCCATCTCCCACCCTCTCATGTGCCTGCTGGCAGGTGCCTGCCTCCTTGCTATCCCTGCTGCCCATGATAGAGGTGTGGTTACAGAACTGAAGTGCTCAGAGCCTGGCTGGTGTCATTGGTGGACTGTCACCACCTCTCCACAAGCATGGTGGTCAGTGTGCAATAGACTGAACAATGCCTGACTCTGAAGATGTGGCCAGGCCATCCTCTCTTTCCATGGATGGCAGTGGTGGGACAGGAGTGGAGGGGATGTTAACCTTCCTCACACTGCTGTTTGTGCCTGTGACAAAGTTTGGGGGTTAATGGTTGGGTGGGTGCTGAGCACCAACCCCCAGGCTGCAGGGCTCTGATGTGCCCATTTCTGGCTCTGTGTGGGGTCCAGGTGGCAAAGGAGTCACTAGGTCTGCAGGTTTTGTAAAGAGGATGATGACTCCTTTGCCTCTTCCAGGCTCAGACCTTCCACGTGGACGTGCTGCAGCACATGGAGAAGAACACCAAAATGGACGTGCAGTTCATCAGTGTGAGTTATGAACTCCCTTCTCCTCCTCAACCCTCCTCCTTCCCTTCATCCCACCACCCAAGGGATTTTGTTTGAACACTTGAGGTGTATCCTTGACTTTCCTCAGCAGGAGTTTGGGGGGGGGGGGGGGGGAACGATGACAGTTTATCTTCTTCTCCCAACACGGAGCAACCCCCCCTATTTTGGCTGATGATGAAGGGCTAAAGACGCCAGGCAACTGTTCTCTTTTGTGCAGTGGGACTTGCCAGATGCTTCAATGGAGCTGAGAGAGTTGGCATTCCAAAGGCAGAGTTCTCAGCTTCCCCAAACCACAGCCTTCACATGTGTGTGGATCCTGTGCCATGGTGGCCCAGCTGGCTATGCCAGTGGGTAGTGTTATGGGGGAAGACAGAAGCCACGGGGCTTGCTCCTACTGCTGGGGGTGCCGGGCACCAGTTTTTGCCCCTGAGATCCTGAGGCTCATTAGCACTCTGGGGCCTTTCAATATGAAGAGCAAGGTAAAGAAAGACTTTTTATAAGAGGTCCAGGTGAAGCCTGATTTCAGGGGCACTCAGATGCTCAACCACCCATCAGAGCAGGACTCCAGTTGCAGTGTCCTGAGTCTCCAGTTTCTTACCCAGCCTGGTTTCTCCCTTGCAGGAAAGCCAAGAGCAGTATGAGCTGGAGTACCAGCGCAGAGCCACCAACCTGGATAAGTGCATGGCAGAGCTGTGGAGAATGGAGAGGGCCCGTGATAAAAATATCCGGGAGATGAAGGTGAGCAGTGATTGCAGGAAGGGGTGCTGCAAAAAGAACTGGATGGCTTATCTGGAGCCAGGACTGATTTCTGAGCAACCTTGTCCTGTGAAAGCCAAAGGAGTGTCACCAGTGTTAAAAAGGCATCAGGCTTTTCTGGAAAGGAAACTCCTTTTCTACAGGGTGCTGTTGACCTATGGTGCTCCCTCCTGCCAAGTCCTTTCCTCTTTTAGCAAGTTTCTGTGTCCAACAGCTTAATCCCCGGCACTCTGCTCTAGCTCCTCTGTGCTGCTCCAGCACTCTGAGTGGACTGGGAAACTGGTAGACACAATGAGCAGTTTCAACCCTTCCCCTGCCATGTGTGAACCCACTCTGCTGGATTTACACTGATCCCTTCCTCCCTCTTTCCCCTGTGGCCCAGGAGAATGTGATGCGACTGCGCATGGAGATGCAGGCATTCGTCTCTGAGAGCCAGAGGGAGGCTGAGCTGGAGGAGAAACGTCGCTACCGCTTCTTGGCTGAAAAGCACCAGATGCTCTACAGCACTCTCCTCCAGTTTTACAGCAGGGTATGGCCATGGTGTGCTGGGTAGCAGAGCTGGGGGAGCAGACAGACAGGAGGAAGCCAAGGCTGAGCCATCCCTAGGGTGAAGGCAACATCTGTGCATAGACCAAGCAGGAAACTCTATTTAATTTCTTGCTGTGGGGTCCAGGCTGACGGTATTAGCCTGGGACAACATGGCCAGGGCTGAGGATGGTGCTGGCATGGGTTTAGTTGGGTGTGTGAGCAATGGGAGAGGGAAGGGTGATGCAAGGTGTTTATGGCAGGGTCATTGGAACCACAGGGCCTCTGCTGGACTAGAAATTCACTCCTGCAGGGCTCTGTTTAGCCAGTCTCATAAATGCTACTGCAGGAGGACCTGGTCCCTAATCTAATGCACGTGGCAGCCCTCAGCTCCCTCTGTAGCTGTTCTTATCTGTCTGTCACTCCCTCTTCTTTCTCTCCCCAGGCTCGGGCCATGGTACAGAGCAAGTCACCCCAGTGGAAGGAGCAGCTGGAGGCCACCCGCAACCCCTCAAACAGCCACTCTCATGGTCGTCTCACAGCTTCCCATAGCCAGGGGTATCCATCAGGCCGACTCACCCCCACCCACCTCGAGATGGTAAGGAGCCCACTGACAGCCTCTGCCTTGGCAGTGGCGAGGCTGCAGCTGCCCCTTTCAGCCTGCAGGAAAGCACAGCTCTTGGCTGACTGTGGTACTTGCTGCCTCATCCAGCTTCTGTGGCCTTTCCTTGGCCAAGCTGAATGGAAGCAATAGGCTGCAAGATGCATGGGCTGCAATGGGGGACCTTGTTGGGTTTGGCTTTCTGGGAGGGATTGGGTAGCTCTCAGAGCATCTCCCACTTAATGCAACCCCTGTGGATGTGTGTTCATCCTCCTTTCCTTCCAACAGCCTGAAAGACCCCTTGGGGACTTTGCTTTTCCCATGACTGGGAGTAGATCCAACATCTTATCTCCAGACCCTCCAGAAATGAGACTGTCTCCTCAGCCAGAGCCCTCCAGGCGGCCGCTACGGAGAACACCATCAGCCAGTATGATCCATGCCTGGGAGCAACACTGTGGGGAGACATAAGGGTTGGGTCTCTCTGGAAACAGGATTGGGTTTGGGAAAGGACCACCACTTTATCAGACCACCAGTCCTCAGCCACATTGCTGAGCATAGTAAAGGACAGTACATGTGAAATCTGGAGAGGGCAAGGCTGAATAAAGCAGAGGGTGAGCTCCACTTCAAGGACAAGGCCAGGCTTCCTGGCTGGCTGTGTGGGGTGGGGAATCCACAGATATGCAATTTTCAAGGCTCCTTGGACTACAAGGGCTGGTTCTTACTGGAGTTCTCATTTTAGTAAAGCACCTTCCCTCATGCTACCAAGTTATATATTATTAGCCTGCCCTACAAAACCCAGCTGCTTACCTCATGTCTCACCTGCTTTTTTCTTCCTGAAAAACTTCATCTTCAAGCATTAAAAGCAAACAAAAGGGCAGGGCGAGAGGAGAATAACCCAAATACTCAGTTGCTTTAGCAGGTCTGGGAAGAGGGCCATCAGTCAGGGCATCAGCTAGGACATTCAGTGCCTATGGTTGAGACATTTGGCCAAAAAGAACATAGTGAAAAGCAAGTGGTTTCTCCTTCAGTTGATTTTCTTCTGCAAGATGAATGTTTTACTATGCTTTGCCCATGCTATGCCCTGCTCTCTCCCTGCAGAGGAAAGTAATTTACTTTTCCCCTAATTACTTGACTGGGGAAGTGCTGGTCCCTTTGAGACAGTGTGGGTCTTGCAGGAGGAGGCCACACTCCAGCCAGACCCTTCTGATGCCTCCCTACAGGTTTGCTCCCTACCGGCCATATCTCCTGCTCGGGTTCCTTCGGTGAGGCCAGCAGCAGCAGCAGCAGTGGGGGCAAGAGGAGGGGTGGCATGACAAGAGCGCAGGCAATCGTGCCCCACGTCACAGGTGCCAACCGGACCCTGCTACAGTTTGACGCCGGGGATGTCATCACGGTGCTGATGCCAGATGCACAGAATGGCTGGCTGTATGGCAAGCTGGAGGGCTCATCCACGTATGTGACCTGGCTGCTGTCAACTGGCCTGATGCAGGCTTGTTGGATCTGGAGCTGGGAGACTTTAACCCAAAATTATTTCTGCCCACCTCTCCTGGTGTGGCCTGTGCACTGTGTTTCACCCACCACCTGGGTGGGACATCACCACATTCTCAGTCCTGGGCTGTGCCTAGCACAGAGGCTCTACAAGCCCAGGAGATGTGGTCAGACAAGGCTAGTGTGGATGAGCTGCCTGAGAAAGCTCCAGGGCTCCAGGGGAGAGCCGGGGACATAGTGACCGCCTCCCAGCTTGTGTGACTGAGTGACTCCTGTCATGGGACCCAGCCTGGGGCCGTGAACTGCTGGAGTTACTTGAGAGGCCTGGCATTTCTCAGCTCACACCACAACTGTTGCCACAGCCTCCAGCACAGATAGGGCATGGAAACTACTGCACCCAGTGCTTACTGAATTACTCCCCATGGCATTGTCAGCCAACTCCGGTGTGCAAAGCCCGCCCTGTTCCACATGGGATCCCTGCACCATGCTCTGCAGGGAAGCTCACGCTCAGATGTGAGATGAGCAAAAGCAGTGCCTTTATTTTTTTTGGGGGGGGGGGTTCTGATGTGGACCTTCTTTGCCCAGAGGAGGCCTTGGCTTTCTTATGACTATGATCAGTCCAAGCATCTCTCCCTGGATGGCACCAGCCTTGTTCCTGGGAGCAGGGATTTTGCACAGCCTCTGAGATAAGCGAATCCTGCTCCAGGTTTAAGAACTGTCTTGCAATGACCTGCTGCCCCATCCAGGGCTGAAGCATATGCAGAAACCCTGTCACGTGTTAGTGGCAGCAGTGGCTTGGTTGATGTGTGGGATGGGTATAGAGCAGGAGTGCTGGGCAGCTGGATGTGAAGAATCACAAACCATGGTTGCCTGGAACTCATTTATCTTTGTTCCTCTGCCCTAGATGTGGCTGGTTCCCTGAAGCTTATGTCAAGCCTGTGGAGGATGTGAGGGAGATGGAGGAGTCAGCCACCAGGTAACAGGAGAACAGCTGGTCAGTGAGGAGCTGAAGTGGCTCCTGGTAGGTCACTAACACCAGAGGAGTAGCTGTTTGGGGTGTGTCCCATGGAAAGCTGCAGCAGTGCCATGCTGGAGCATCTGCTGAGAGCTTCATCATTCCCTAAGCTCTCCCAGGCTTACCCTAGATGGCTCCCCTAACGTGGGTAATATAATCTCAAAGGCACTTTTGCCTGAGCCAGTCCAGTGCATGTATATTTTCTCCAGAGACATCCCATAGATACATGTGGATAGCACCTGTGCTACTCCCTATTCCTTGGTCTTTGACTCCTACCCCACTTTCTCCTCTTGCTTAGGTCCTTTCCACTGAGAAGCAGTCACAGTATGGATGACATCCTGGACCACCCCAGCACTCCTTCCTCTAGCAATTACTGGCCTGCAGCTGCTCAGACTAGTTCGCCAAATCCACCTCCCCTCTTGGTAGGTGGCAACAGTCACCAGAGTGGGGTGGCCACTCCAGTCAGTTCTGGCTCCAAGGTGAGTGCAGGAGTGACAGGTGGGTGTATGTGGAGTGGGACACGTCTGACTTTCATCCCCCAGGGCACACTGTGTCTGAAATATGAACACCTACTAGATGTTGGTGTGTGACCCCCTCCCTTCCTGAGCTAAGAGGTCCCGTTAACACTGGCCCTTTCTCACCCAGTCTGTTCACAGGCCACCATCTCATCACAGCCACTGCCAGTCGGCCTTGTGTGTGCAGATCCTCAGTGCCTGTCTTTGCTCCCCCATAGGGTTGCTTTTCTGCTCCTGACTTTCTCATTTCTCTCTCTTTTTGCTCACCAGGGACCCTTCAGTTCAGTCCTTTTCTCCATGACCTCCCAGCCTGATTTCTGGTGGCTCCAGGGCAGCACCTCTTTCTGCTAATAGTAGGACCATGGAGTGATCAGGCTGGGCTGGGAGTGTGTGACCAGCTAACAGAGATGCCATCCTTCTTCTCCCTTCAGAGAATGGAGAAGAATTCACAGTACTCCTCTTCTAAATTCAAGCAAGGGTTGGGTTAAAGTCATAGCTGGGGTAGGGGAAAAGCGAGGGGCAAAGGATGAGGACACAGCCATGCTGGAGAGCCTTAGAACAAGTTGTTTCCAACCCATGGTTTATGCATAGGGTACTGAGAAGGAAACCCTCCACTTGTCACTGCTTCCAGCCTTGGGGATGGACTGGTGAGGACAAAGTTAAAGTTGAGGACAGTTAAAGGTGAGGACCTGGGAGAGGGAAGAGCGGTACTGCCTGTAGGGTGTTATTTGCTCAGTCTCATAGGAGGCTGGGAAACTAAATCTCTGGTCACTGGTTCCAGGCCAGTGCAAGCTTGCAAGCAACTGGATGGCTCAAAGGATGGAAAAATACAACATTTAATTACTAATTTTTTCCCTTCATGCCCTGTTCTGTGGTTTCAGGGAGCCTTGGGCTGCACAACACAGAGGGGAATAAACTCTTCAGCCTACCCTCTCCTCTGGGTCACTGGTTTCCATCCAGTCCCAGGGCTATGGTGTAGGGCTATCCCCAGGATTGAGCAATGAGTATGTGGAGTGTTGGGAGTACTGTATCATGGTAGAGGGATTTAACCTAATTAGAAGTTTGGAAAAACTCAACCTTGCTCTAAATGTATGCCCAAGACATCCTCCAGCTGAGCCAGGAGCAAGTAGGTGTGTGTTTGACATTCCAGCTGGAAGCTAAACACACACGTGGCTTTTTTGTCTGCCAGGGCTACAGAAACAGGTGTACTTTAGCAGGCCATTTGTCACTGATCCTTTGCTATCTACTGGCCAAGAATAAGGAGGGCTACAGGGCCTATGTCCTTTTTTCCCCATCAGTCTGGTCCATGTTTAAGTGGTATGTGGTGTAGGGTAAGTAGCTCTGGAGTTCCCTGTGGATGCAGGAAGCATGTAAGGGCGCTGACGATAAACTCTGCCAGGGTGTGTGGGCAACATGAGGGGGGCATCTCTGTCTGTGCTGGAAGGGTGAAATGTAGCTCAGACTGTCACTGCTTGCTGTGCTCTTCAGACACAACACTTGGGGGATCTGAGACATCTCCTTTCTTCTCCACACCAAAGGGAGGTGTCCTAGGGGAATAGGGAGCTTGTGGTACAGGGTCAACCCCCTGCCACAGAACTCAGGTTGTAGTGGTGGATTTGTGGGCTTTTACAAAGCTTGAGCCTGTTCATAGGACTTGGGCTCCTAACTCACTTAAGTGTTTTGTGAAACCTTCCTCCATGTGTGCGGTGTCTCCTGTCCCACTTCTGTCTTTCCAATCCCCACTCCAGAAGGCTCACTGCTGCCTTTCTTTTCACTGCAGAAATCGGGTGTATTTCACCAGCCCCCTGAACTCTTTCCACGGTGAGTGAGGCAATGGAGCTCTGCTCTGAAATCATCACACGGGGGGAATTTTTACAATGTTATTATTATTATTATTATATCTTTTGGATTATCACATGTGGGATGAATGGGGAGGTGTCTGTAGGAAAGCAATGCACAACCCACCTTCCAGGACAGGAGGCAGAGGTGGGTTGTTCTAGCCTCTGATGACTGTAAAGGTCCTCTCCCACCTCTGGTAATACAAGATAGGACCTGAGCACCCTGAACATACGGCCAGAGCTGCGTGCTCCATCCTACCCATTCTGCAAGAGCCACAATAGCAGCTCACAGCCTGAGTGCAGCGCTATGTGATTTGTGCAACTCCACCTGCTTGGGAGGGTCTTAGGCATAAGGGACATAGCTTTTAGCTTTGATGAGTCAGGTCTGGGGAGGTGAGACTTGCCATAAATCCCTCCTTTCCTTCTCTCTGTAGCTGGGTTGATGTTTCTGTGTTTCTGGTGTGGTGTTGTGGCTTCTGGCTGCTTCCTGGCTCCTTGCTTGGAGGGTCAGGGGCCACAAGTATAGAGTGCTACCTCAAGGGACAGCCTTAAGCTCATGTCACTTCTTCATCCTATGGAAGAAGAAGGGTGAGGAGCTCTGAGGAGAGCCCAAGGGGAACCACAAAGGAGCCTGCAGCAGGGTTAAGGAGGGAGTAAACATACTCAGCAGCCAGCTTTACCACATTCTCCTCCTCAGCATGGAGGCTGCTGTCCAGCAGGATTAAATAGCCTTTGTTTGGTCAGTGGGACCCCTGTATGATCTTTGCAGATTTCCTGATGGTTGCCTGTTTCCTTTCGCTTTCCAGAGGTACCAACCCCTTTGCCACAGTCAAGCTGCGTCCCACAGTCACCAACGACCGCTCGGCACCCATCATCCGATGAAGCAGGGCTGAAGATGGCAGAGAATTTCAATAGGAAAGGGGGAGGCATACAAGTGACTGGCTATGACCCCTAGCTGGGCAGCAACCTAGTGCTGCCACCCCCAGAGTAACCTCTCTTTTTCCTCTCCCATACCTCTGGGACACTGGGACCTGTCTTACCTGGCTGTCTGGCGTGCTTTAGCCAGCAGCAGATCCCTGCTGCTCTTTCTTAGACTGCCCCCCATCCTCCCTCCCGTGTGATGTTATAGTGCTTGAGTGGGAGGAGTCTGCTGTTGCTGGTGCTAGTGGCCTAGGAGATGGGATGCTGCTGGTCTGAGGGGTGGAGGGATGGATGGGTAAAATCATCTGCAGCATGGGGCAGTGCTAGTGGGAGGATGAAGGCGAAGCGTTTCTTAGCTCCCCCCCCTCCCCCCCCCCCCTTCCTTTGCTGGGCAGCCCTGGGGCAAGGCAGCAGACAGGTGACAGTGCTCAGCGCCACTGCCCCGCTCCTTCAACTATCATCCTGTGGAAAATACTTGGTTTTTAAAAAAATAAAATGGAGAACGCTACTTCTCTATCTGTCCTAGGGGCTGGGACATCACCTCAGTTAGAGGATTCAGTGGGAGAAGAAGGTGGGGTCCCCACCAACACTGGGGCCATGACAGCTGCCCAGGGTCTGGGTGCTGAATACCACAGTGCTGTGGCTTTGTATGGGGCAGCCAGCAGGGACCAGGATGGCCATGGAGGGCACCAGGAGGGCTGCATGACACATGGCTGGCTGTCCTTTGAGCCCGTCCGTCCGTCCATCCTCCTTCCCCCCCCCCCCGTCCTGCCACTGGAGGGCAGCAAGCCCCTGCTTCCCCGCTGCCATGTGTGTGCAGGTCTCTCCTGGGAGGACATCTCCTTACCCATCATTGGAATGTGTGCCCCAGGGACACCCCGGGGTGTTCTGTGTGCAGGGGAGACACTTTCCTGGGACCTGTGGAGACCCTACCAGCCTGGCTTCACCGCTGGGGATGCCCTACATGTGCTGGGGGAGCCCCCGTGGGAGAGGCGGTGAGGGCAAGGGAGGGAAGGCGAGTGGCGGCCAGGGATTTAGCTGATTAGCCGTATTAATAGAAATTAAACCCTGGCTGCGAGTGCTTGCAAAGCCCCCGCAGCCCCCCCCCCCCGCTGCCCCACCGCCAGGAGGCTGAGGGGCGTTGGGGGTTTACAGCCTGACCCTTTCCCTCCCCAAAAATGCCACCCGAGACAAGCACCAGCCCCTTCCCTGGAAATAAAATGGGTTCCTTCCACGTGTGGCCAGAGATTGGCTCATTCCCGGTGCCCACAGACCCCATTCCAGGTGGCATCTACTGAGGGGTTTGTTTTGGTTGGGGCGTTAGTGACCTCACCGAGCTGGGCTGGATTTGGCAATTTGAGCCACGGATGGCAGCGAAGCTTCAGCCGGTTCACTCTGTCTTCCTTCTCTGCTGGGCACATGCCCCACAAAACCATGCCAGTGCTTCTCCATCCTTCTGGCCGGCGGCTGAGGAAGCAGCAGGGAGCTTGAGAAGCATCCCCTTCCCCCATTGTGCCCCTTACTAAAGCATGGTCCCATGCCCTCATCCTCCACTGCCCCCCTCCCTGGCACCCTCCTTCCTGGCTGGGTCCAGCACCAGCACCCTCCACCTTTGCCCTACTTCATTCTGCCCCAGACCCCCTGTATCTGCCCCACTCTGCTGGGAGAAAGACGAGAAGCCCCTCGGTAGTGGGATTACTGGGGGATTCGGGCCACGGCAGGCAGCCACCTCCCCATTGGCTGGAAAAGCCTCTTAAAAGTGAAGTGCTTTCTGCCCGCTCAGCACCCAGCAGTCTCTGCTGACCTGAAACCATAAGCAGCTGCTGACCCACATCCACGCCAGAAGTGCCGTGGGGCACTACTTGCACCTGCAAGGGGGTCCCCCCCACGGGGCGTCCCCCCAGATCAGCCACGGGCCACTTTACTGGGCAGTATCAGAGCCAGAGGGAAGCAGGCTGAGAAGGGGATTAGCTTTCTAGTGAGGACATAGTTGCCCCAAAGGAAGGAGTGGGGCACAAGAACCTACAGGCATCACCCTGCGCCTGGCCAACGGCGTGCCCACCATGGAGCAAAGAGCCAGCAGGACCATCTAACCGGGCACCCTTGTCCAGAGCCGGATAGTGCCAGCCAGAGTGAGAAAGGAGTGCTTCTGACAGGTCTGCTCAAGCCTTCGGAGGCTCAGTCCGTGCTCAGGAGGTCATTGCCTCGTTGTGCAGGTGAGTGGCATGGAGGGATGCTTGTATCCTGGCACAGACAGCTGATGGTACAGTTTGTCCCGGGCTTGCACTTGTTTAATTCTCTAATGAACACTTTTCCAGGGTGGTGTCTGTGGGCTGGGGAGGCTGGTGGCATGAATCATGGCCCTTGCATTTAATATACAGACCCCTCCCCACCCTATCTGTACTGTGTGGAGACACTAGGAGCCATTCTAGCATTTATGTGGACCCTTCTATATGCGGCTTGCCTGCCAGAGAGGGGCTTTGCTGGGCATCATCCAGCACCAGCTGCTGTGTGCTCAGTGTGTGTCCACAGACTCTCAGCAATGGCTGAACCTGCTGTGGCCTTTGCCCTCCCAACCTGGGTTTGTGACTTCTGGTGTTGGTGGAAGTTCTGGCACCCACTTGCAGCTATCTCTGTGGCTGTGCCCACCTGTAGCTCTGCTCCACAGGCCTGTGATGCACGGGGAAGGGCAGGTGCCCATGCTGATGAGCTTTTAGGTGCATGTGAACCTACATGTGGTATTTTTAACTGTGAATAAAGCTCCTTAACTGGGAGAAAATAATAGCAAGCTGTAGAGTGTGCAAAGGCAAGCACAGGGTACATGATGTGATCACCGTGTGCCGCCATGAGAGGAAGACTTAGCTTGTGTGTCACAGTGTTAGCACCAAGGCAGCTCTGACCGGTGTGGCTCAGAGCTAGGATAAATCTCCAGCAGAGCTGTGCTATAGAATATTGGCCTTGGAGATATCCCCACAGATGAGTCCCTCATCTTTTTCAGCCAACATCTAGCTGGTAAAAGGGCAGGTAAAAGCCCTTTCACACCTTGCTGTACAGTTCTGTAGTGCTGAGCAAGTGGCTCCTGCAGAGGTACCCACCCAGCTCCAAACTCAAACAGGGCTGATGGATATTTGTTTAATGTGCTCTTTAAAATCAGCTACTGTTGACTCACTATTGACAGTCGATGCTACAGAAATCTCTGAAGGGCGTGCCACAGTTGGATAAATATTTTCTTGCTAGGAAGCTGGGAGAAAAAACAACAATCACAGATTAATTGATTGATTAATTTCATTTGTTGCACAGGATGAGATCAAGAGCAGCAAGACTGGGAGAGGGGCTTGGATAAAAGGGCTCAGGGTGTGTTTTCTGGCAGTTGCTCTTATTCGAAGTAGCAGTTTGCAGCAGATGGTGCAGTGGTGGAGCACCAGCATTGGTGGAGAAATCCTTGTGCTTTTTCAGCAGGACACCCTTTGTACAGCTGTACCTAGCTTGTCAGTCAGTGGAGCTGGGAGAGCAGCAGCAGAAGCTGAATCTGACTCTCTGGCTGCCAGTGATCCAGATAACACCAGAAAGGGTGTGAGGGGGGAGGTATGGGTGTCCAGAGAGTGTACAATTCATCTTTTCTTCCTTGCAGTCATTCTTTGCCTTGAAAATGTCTTTATAGCACCCTGTTTTCCATTCATGTCTCTGCCACTTGCCACAGTCCCTGAGACCTGGGATGAGGAGGAGAGATTGGAGTAGCCTACACCAAGCCCTATGGTTCAGCCCAAGAGCTGTTAGGAGATGGCCATCCAGAAGAGCTGCTCCAGTCCATGCTCAGAGCCAGATCCTGCTCCCTTTTTTCACAGCTGACAGGGTCCTGTAGGTTTGGGGAACTCTGCTTAAGGGACCCTTGGTGGTGGCAGACCCCTGGGTGCTGCACTGAATGATTGCCCCTTGCATTTTCAGGAACAAAGGTCCCCCTAGGGAGGGGAAGGAGGGATACCGCTGAGGGTGGCTGGTGACTCTTATTCCATCCTTCACTCCAGAGGTCAACCTTGGCTTTGGCACTTGGCTAAAACCAACCAGCCAAGACCATTTTATGCCTTCTCATGTTGATGCACTGGGGGAGTGCAGGTGTCATGTCCCCTGCTTGAGGGGTCCAGAACTGACCTAGTTGTCTTGTCTTGCAAATCCCTCCTCCAGCATTCCCTAAACTACAGTTTCTGACCCCTCTCAAAGCAATTCCCAACCCTGTTTCAAGCCTTGGCTCTGCAAGCTGAACCTCCTGCAGCCTGAGAAAGACTGGTCACTCTCCCTTTCTGCAAAATTCAGGGGTGTCATGGGGTAGCACCAACTCTTGCCAAGCAATGGTTCTTTACCTGGGCTCTGCCACAATTCATGCCATCCATGCTTTTGCCTGAATTATTTTCACTTGTTTAATGTACAGAGAAACAGCAGTTATGGGAATCAGGTCAAGTCATCCCCATAGCTTGGAGGACACGAAGAAGAAGGACTTCCTTGAGAAACACACCCAGATCCAGACCTTTCAGGTGCTAGTCCTGTGAGTCACATCCATAGGAGTGTCCTTGCCCCCTTGGCAGTTTCCACCCAGTATGTTACCAATGGCATTTCCCATGACCAATGGTGCCAAGGAATGAGGACATTGCCACCATCTTGTAGTTCTTCAGCCATGGGAGCTGGGGAGAAAAATCCATGTTAGAAGTATACTGCCAGCAGAAGAGCGATGCTGGAGAAGGAGGGCAAACTGGACCCAACAAAACCCAGCTCAGGCATGAAGAAAGGCCCCTGCTCTCTAATGCTGCTCGGGAGCATCTGTAATCAAAGCCCAGTGATGGTTTTGAATACAGGTGTGAAAATAAGCCTGGCCAGCCAAGAACCTGAGGCCAGTGGTGCTGGACGGGATATGGCAGAGACCTGGTGCCTAGGGGAGAAGTGAGAAAAACATACCCACAGCAGCCAACTGGAGCAAAATTCCTGGGCAGCTTAAAAGCCCCTAGAGCGACTCACAAGACAGCTCCTCTAATTCCCTCCTGCTCCCCCCCTTAGGCTTTGTTCCGGCCCCTCCATGTAGGTACAGAGCCCTAATCTCTCTGGCATGCAAATAACCACCGGTTTGCTGTGTTGTCCCCCTTCACCCATTTCCCAAATCTGGCCCCTCATGGCAGGGAAGGGAGGGCAAAGGAGAGGCCCATTCACCAGAGCCTCCCAGAGGAAAGCACAGCGGGCTTAATGGGTCTGTCATGTCTCACTGCTGGAGGCTTCTGTAGCAAGGCAGGTCCTGAACGGCTCCTAGCTGGAGCAGACAGGAATGGGAGAGGCTCAAAAGAAGGCCTTGGGAACTGCAAAGGGGTTCATGTTGCTGGCTCTCACCTCACTCTAGCCAGCAAGTGGGATGCTTCAGATCCTGATGCCAGATGACATCAGATGCAGCTCTCCGGTCTAAGCTGGGACCCTTCTTGGCTGTGTCTGACCAGGCATTACAGAGCTGTGAGCTGCCCCAAGCTCAGGGGGGTGCTTCCCACCTCAAACCCTGAAGCAGCTTGACTTGTCTGGCAGCATGAAGGTGCAAAGATTTTTATGTGGTCCCCCAGTGAGGAGCTTGGAGCTTGGAGATGGTGGGCATGGTGAGAAAACTTGTAGTAAGTGTTTGCCTGCTCTTCTCTTCTTGCAGCACCTGGAGATTTCTCTCTTTCTTTCTTTCTCTCTGTTGCCCTACCTCCTCCCACCCTGCCTTTCTCCTCCCAGGTTAGAAGATGGGGAGACATGACCCAGAGGAAGGGCATCTCCCTGCTCCTGTGAAGCCCCCAGATGGTGGCTGGGGCTGGATTGTGCTCTTTGGTTGCTTTGTGATCACCGGCTTCTCCTATGCCTTCCCAAAAGCCGTCAGTGTCTACTTCAAGGAGCTCATGAAAGATTTCCATGTGGGCTACAGTGACACAGCCTGGATCTCCTCCATCATGCTGGCCATGCTCTATGGGACAGGTGATGCTTGGACACACTTCCCTCTCCCTAACGTGCCTTCCCAACCCTGTTATGGGCCCAGACCATGTCTCCATGGGCTCTCCTCATGCTCACTGTCCTGGTCATGAACCAAAATGCAGAATACAATTGTCCCACCACTTCTCTTCTAGAAGTCGGCTGCATTTCATGTCTTTGTTTATTCTGCTCCAGGGGACCTCAGAGGTCACCCCACCTGCCTCAGACAGTTGACACAGGGTTTTAGCTTGTTCCTGAAATGCTGCCCCTACCACACCAAGCCCCTCTTGTTCCCACATAATGGGGGGCTGAGGGCAGGGCAAAACAGAGGTCTCCACACAGCAGCCTTTCTTCCTTGCCTGGGCCCAACAGATGTGTAGCTAAGCAGCCAAGTAGTGATCTCCATCATTAGTATTTCATCTTTCCCGAGTGCCCTGCTTGGGCTGGCTGCACCTCCTCAGTTGTTCTGTTTCATTCTGGTCTTCTGCTCTGTCTGCCCTGCTTCCTCACAGGACCAGTATGCAGCATCATGGTGAACCAGTTTGGCTGCCGGCCTGTGATGCTCATCGGAGGGCTTCTAGCTTCTGCTGGGATGATCCTGGCATCTTTTACCACCAATATCATTGAGCTCTATCTGACAGCTGGCGTTCTGACAGGTGAGAGCCCCAGCAGCTGGGGGGACATAGCCTTACCTAGGGAAGAGCCAAGCCCATGTTGTATCTCCCTTTAGCACTGCCATGTCTAGCATCAGATCTCCCCACACCTATTCGCACCTGCCCACAGGAGGCATCTAATCCTGCCCGCTGCGCTTGTGGGATACGCATCCGCTGGATCTAAAGAGGCAGGACCTGTGGTTGAGGGGGGAGGGACAGAAGAACTATAAGTGATGCTCAGCAATCATGGCAGCTGGGGTGACATCAGCATATAGTGGTAGGAGAGAGGGGCAAAGCTGCCGTTTAAGGCACAGGTCCTGCCTAAACATGGCCACAGTTACCTCATTCAAATACACTTCAGGTAGACAAGCTCTTCTAGCCCAGGAACAAGCCTCCAACATGAAGGAGCAAAGGCTTGTGAGGAGCACAAGAATCCTATCATGGGACTTCAGGACTAGGCTACTCTGAGGGGAGTTTTCAGCTAGTTACAAACCATGTCTCACGTTCTTGCACTCCCTGTCTCCCTCCTGTCTCTCACTCTCATGCAGGTCTGGGTATGGCACTGAACTTCCAGCCCTCACTGATCATGCTGGGCACCTACTTTGACAAGCGTCGGCCTCTTGCCAATGGACTGGCTGCTGCTGGGAGCCCTGTCTTCCTTTCCTCCCTCTCTCCACTAGGGCAAGTGCTGCTGGAGAAGTTTGGTTGGCGAGGAGGGTTCCTTATCATGGGGGGCCTTCTGCTTAACTGCTGCACTTGTGGGGCAGTCATGAGACCCCTGGATATGGGCATGAAACGGAAAATGGAGAAAACTCAGGACAAATATGAAGCCAAGGAGATGCTGCCCATTGGAGGGAAATCAGAGGAGGGAATCAGCACCACTGATGGAACCAAGAAAGCCAAGAAAGCCAAAAAGAAGCCCAAGAAAGGAAAGAAGCTTCTGGATTTTAGTATCTTTTCCAACCGAGGTTTTATTATTTACACTATTTCGAAGTTCATCTTGGTCTTGGGTCTCTTCGTGCCTCCCATATTGCTGGTGAACTACGCCAAGGACACAGGTGTACCAGATACAGAGGCTGCATTCTTGCTGTCCATCATTGGTTTCATAGACATCTTTGCCCGGCCAGCCTGCGGCATGGTGGCAGGGTTGAAGTGGGTCCGTCCTCATGTGGCTTACCTGTTCAGCTTCTCTATGCTCTTCAATGGCTTGACAGACATCTGCAGTGCCAGGGCTAGCAATTACACAGGGCTGGTCATCTTCTGCGTCTTTTTTGGCATCTCTTACGGCATGGTGGGGGCACTGCAATTTGAGGTGCTGATGGCCATTGTTGGTTCCCAGAAGTTCTCCAGTGCCATTGGGCTGGTCCTACTTATTGAGGCTTTTGCTGTGCTCATCGGTCCACCCTCTGCAGGTAGGTCTCTTGCTGCACAACACAGGTGATTCTTTTGGCTGCCATTCCATGGTATTGTAGGTATTGGGCATGGGCATAGTACTTGAAGAAAGACCAAATTTCTCAACATCAAATAACTTCTGGAAGCTGAGATCTGAAGTGAGAGCTCCCAGTCTCACTCCATGCAGTGCAATGCTGAATCTGAGCAGGGGCAGAAGATGACAAGTTATTTTTTTTCTCTCTCTGTTGATCAGAGACTTGAGTGATGGCAGGTATACAGAGCCTTCCAGAATGGCATGACTTCCAGTGGCTGTCAGTTCTGATCAGTAGCACTTCCATCTGTCTCAGGCTGGGATCCAGGTCTCTGCCATCACTGGGAATGTTGCATAAAATTATGTTATGGGTAGGATAAGGCACATGCTGCAGGCAAAACTTTGACAGTTTTCAGTAGGACAAGGAGAAGGTCTTTCAAGTTCTCCTTGATGTCCATGGCCTTTTGATTGGTAATGTGAATAATGATATCAGTTTGTGTTGCACCCAGTCCCAAGCACAGGTGTTTTGATGTCAATCAAGTTAAAACAGTTTGTACAGCCACCGGAGGCATTTGCTGTTACTTTTTTTTTTTTTTTTAAAGTGGATTAAGGCATTTACATCTTCTCAACCTGTCTAGTCTAGGCCACAGTCCCTCCTAAAGTCCATGCACCACAAACAGCTCTGAGAGATCCTTCACCCAAGAGGTTGGTGTAATTGTTGTTAAATGTCTGATCAGGTCTAAGAACGCCAAATCTTGAGAAGGCTTATTTCCATTCAAATGAAGCGCAGTTCCCTGCAGGTGCAGTTTGTGAGGAAGGGTCAGGGACAGACTATGGGCAAATCCCTGGGCAGGAACCACTCCACTGTTTCCTGAGCTCTCTTCCTTCAGCTGCAACATGTGGGCTAAAGCCCATCAGAGAAGACCTTTGTGTGAATGATCCTTTCCCCAGCACATACCACCAGCTATGAGCAGAACTCCACCCAGCTCTCAGGTGAAAATGGGTGGCCAAGAGAAGACTCTTTTGATGCTAACAATAACTCATGTCCCATCTTACAAGCTGTGTGGCAGTCAGCAGTCCTGGGCCAGGGAAGGTCAAGAAATATGTCTTGGAGGCAGCTGCAGAGAGATCATGGAGGGAAAGGGGGGTTTAGCAGTATAACACCAGTGGGTGGTGAGGGGGGACATCCCTTAGCCCTCCTACCTCAGTTCAGCTCTGCCTTGGTACCGTCTGCACGCGCAATGGGATGCAGATGGTGTAGGGTCACCAAAGAGCAGTACTGCAGGGATCCAAGTCATGGTTCCCACCTTCCCAGGGGGACCTGCTGCTGCAGGACCCTCCCAGTATGGGAAGTTTGAGCGTGCCAGCAAACCCCATGGCTTGGACTCGGGGGAGCAGTGCTCAGCTGGAAGAAGGGGACTGAACAAAGTGGCTTTGTTTGATGTAATCCTCCTGAGCTGCTTCCTGCTCCATGGGGCTGAGGGGGTTTGGCACAGGATAAGCTGCACACATGCACACGCAGGCTCCTTGCTGGCTTGTCTGGCTTGAGTGAACATTCACCCACCACCAAGGAATTCACCCTGTGCCTTCCATGATTGCTCCTCAGTGTGTCCTGGTGTGGGTTTCAGGCCACGCACTGTAGCACAGCAGGGTCTGGGGTGGAGGGGCGAGTCACACGGGGATAGGCAGGAGCATGTGGGACCAGGATAAAGACTCCAGTGATCATGGCTCCATCCTGTCTGCAGCAGGGCAGCTGCCCAGCACCAAGGACTTGGAACCCTCCTTCCATCTGATACATACATTGCAAACATCTCTTTGGCAGAGAAATCATCAGGTGTGGGTTAACCAAAGGGATTTCTCTGCCAAAAAGGTGTTTCTTCTCCCCCTCTGAGTGGGTTCCTGACATGATAGCTTAAGAAATATCAATGACACTCAAATTTTGTTTCTTTTCTGAGACCAGACAAGCCAAGTCCTTAGAGGCTGGTCTCACTTTGTCAAGAAGAAAATGGCATACCATGATGCAAGACCATAACATCAGTGTGTCACTATTATTTAACCTTGTCCAAACAAGGGAAACCACCAACCCTGTGCTCTTATAGTACTTTCCTTGGTGGTAGAGTGTAGCTCTTGCCCAAGGTGACTTTTAGATATTCAGGCATCTTGCTCTTCCCTTGAGAAATGGGACCTCAGCCAAATACAGGTGCTGCTCACCTATGCTGGGCTGTACATGAAGGAGTGTGTGGGCTGAGGCCAACTGTCTCATTTCTTCTCCAACCATCAGGCCGCTTGGTTGATGCTCTCAAGAACTACGAGGTGATCTTCTACCTGGCAGGCTCAGAGGTGGTGCTCTCTGCTCTCTTCCTGGCCATGGCCACCTACTGTTGCCTGAACCGAGGGAAGAAGAAGGAACATCCCCCAGAGAAGAACCCCTCTGCAGGTGGCGGCAGTGACACAGAGGAAGCAGAGTCTGATGTGCAGGAAGCTGAGGAGCACAGCAGTGACAACCACCAACCAGCCCACAGCACTGACAACACCATCGTGGCAGCCAGCGAGGAGGCAAATCATGTGGCAGAGGAGCAGAGTGGGGAGGGAGGCGGGTGTCCTGAGAGGGATGGGGAGGTGTTGGCTCGAGATGGCTGCAACACTGACCAGACAGTGGAGCGAGACAGGTTTTAGCCGTGGCAGAGGAACAGGGGATGTATAAAACTGGCCTTGTTTGTATGCACCTCATCATGGGAAGGTAGGTGGGATACAGGGTGGAGAAAGTTGAGACAGAAGCAGATAGAAGAAGTAAGAGGGAGAGGTATAGGAATAGCTTATGTACCTATGTCCACATACCTACCCAATGATATGTCTACTTGCATCCTGCACCCATGCTGGTACAACACAGCCTCAGAGAAGTCCAAACACCACAAAGAAAAAAAAAAAAAAAAAAAAAAAAAAAGGAAAAAAAAAATCTTTCCTCACTTCCAAACCAGCCCTGGAGAAGGTCTTTTGAAGAAGCTGCCAAGAAATCTCTTTTTCCTTCTGCATTGTCACAATACAGAACACAAACAATTAGAGACTCTTTGTAATCAGATCGGATACACTTTGGTCCGGTGTGTTTCCTCTGTCCCACTTCCAGGGTCGGGATAGTGCCAGTCTAGCTGGAAGTAGGTTTAGGAGATGGTGTAACTTATAGCTACTATCCAGGCTATGTCTAGCTGCAGGCAGCATGGAAGTAGACACTACGTTCCCTGCAATACCTCCCTTGGGCCCACTGGCTCCGACCACCTCTGTCTGGAGCATCTTTTGTGGGTAGTAAAGCCAGGGCAGTGATGAATGAGGCTTCTTTTCCAAGTAGGGAAGTTCTGGGTTAGCAGTCACTGATGAGGTGCAGGAAGAAAGACTAAAGCCATTAAGTGAGTAGCCATGAGACAGAGCCTCACCAACAGCAATAACGGAGCCAGCTTTAAATAGGGTGAAGTGAGTCCTGTTGACCTGTGAAGGGAACATCTTGGCCCCCGTGGGGAGTATGGGTTTCAGGAAAGGTAAATAACCCTGTCCCAAGACTACCCCCTCAGCAGGAATGTCACCAGGTGTGTGTGTGTTTTCCTTTTAAACAGAGAAAAACCCCTTATGTAAAGGAATCAAAAGGCAAAGGCAGAAGGACAAGACACGGCCCTTGGGTGCCACTAGCAAGGGTACCAGAGCACGTGGTAAGGCAGGCATTACCCCCTCACCCCGCAGCAGTGGTGGATTTCTAGATTCAGAGAGGTCAACCTTCTCTGGCATGCTTAAACCGCTCCTAATCTGCTTTAGGACTGGATCTTTTATAAACACCCCTGGCCAAAGCCCTTTCTTCCGGTTTCCTGAATTGCTTCACCTCAAGGGCCCTGGGGGAACCTGTGACTATAGCAAGGGATCAAAAACTAAGCAGAAGGCCACAGGGAAGGCAGCTCATGAGATCATCAAAATAGGTGTTTCATTCCAGACCAGATTGACTACAAATTATTGGGTAACAGGTGAAGCCTGCGGGACCTGTAAAGACATTTAAACCCAGTGGGGATGTGGAGGAAAGGGTTTCATTCTAGCTGCTCCCAACCAAAGAGCAGTAAAGGATGAGCAAAATCAAGCTGATGAATAATGTCAGTTTGAGACAGAAGAACTGGAGGTTGAAGGGGAGAAGTTAAACCCTGTGGCATTGCGCCCTCTTATTATGGCTAGTAAGAGTGTCGTTAGCTCCAATTGTGGGCCAGTCACAGACAGGACTTTGGGCTGTACCCTATTCACAACCCCTTAGAAACATCCTAAATCAGACTAAAGACCACAATAAATCCCAAATGCAAAGCTCTAGGATAACAAAAAGCAGCAGCAAGGCTGATGGAGCTCTGTGGGCATTCTTCACTGCTCTGTAAGCTTATTCTCTTCCCACAAGGTACGATCACTGGTTTTGCTCTGCTCAATCATATTGCTCCACAGCTATTTCCCCAGCAACCCCAAACTTCTGTCTCCCTGGCCAGGTTTCCCTAACTCACCAATACCACCTCCAAGAAGCAGCCCACAATTCCCCAGAAGTCCAAGGTCCACAGTGTGGAAACAACTGCCCTTTGTCAGCACCAGACAGGTCCATGGAACAAGGTCCCTTCTGCTTCCTTGTTCACCAGTCAACATTTCCTGCTAAGCCTCCTGATCTTACATGTTTTCACAAAAGCCCTTAAAGTAGATCTCGTTACAGACAGTGCTGTGAGAAACCCACAACTCTTCCTTCCCTTCCACCAGTCAGACTCCAGAAAAGCCTGGCTACACTGCCCGCCTTGTTGGCTTTGGGGCGGGCCCCACTGAGGCATTTTCTTTGTCCCTCTGAACTGCTCCATACTTTGGAACAACACACAGCTCTGAAAGAGGATCGGGGACTTAGGCATCAGCTCAAGCTTGTGATGCAACAGCTGAGCTGTGTGGAGAAGGTGGCCCTGGAAGGGCACAAGGATGCCACTGAGCAGGACCGAGGCAACAGGTGGCTTTACAAGGCTGGTGTTCCCCTGGGAAGCCAAGATGCAGAAGCAGCTGATATTACATGGAGGACTGGCCTTGCTAGAGCAGTTACAAGCCACCTCCTGGGGAAACCTGTGCTGTAGTCACCACTGCAGCTTGGCACAGAGAGGAGTATGAGCAAGAAAAAACCCACACAGTATGAACAAGAAAAAAACCAAAAACAAAACCACAAATGGCCAGCACATGATACCCATCTTCCCATCATTATATTTTAAGATTAAAACCAATAGAGGATGAGCAAACAAATCTCTGAAGAAAACCCATGAAGGACAGGAAGCAAAATGTCACATTTTTCTTTATTAGAGACAACAGTCTGTACATCAGAATCTGTTTAAATCTTTGAGCAGCTTGACCACAGGTGGCTTTCTTCCAGGCACCCACAGAGATGACAAAACTCCAAAAACAAATCAAAGAGAAAAAAAACAACCCCCAAACACCTCAATCATAAATTAATGCCCTTAAATAACTTCTCTCATTACTGGAATGTAATGACAGAGAAGTCAAACACCTTGCCCTGAGAAGCACACCACTCCTGGCAGCTCTGCTGCCCTCTAAAAGAGAAAGTGCCATCTGCATCTGGGATCAGCTGGCAGGGATGGAGGGAGGAGAAGAGAAAAGGAAGGAGGAAAAAAGCAGCCTCACTCACCTTGGTTTTCCTTTCCCCTCTTCCCTTGTGCTGGGGAATGGGACATTAGCTACACCTTCTGGCTGGCCCAGAGGCAGCATAAAATGGTTGCACAGGGGGGAGAGGAGAGCAGGGGGTGGCAGGGGTGATACACTTTGGGGTCATGCTTTGCACTACAGAAAAACCTCAGAGCCTCTGCCTGTAGGCCACATCTTCCTCCCTACAAGGCTTCCCGTCTCTCCTTTGGGACATCTCCTTTGTGGTTTTAAGGTGGCTCCTCCTGGCACCTGCACAAGGAAAGAGTGTGCAGAACTGGCTGCACATCATAAAGCACGTTTGGTTATTGTCCAGTGCAAGGAGCTGTAAGAGAGAATGATGGAGACAAAACATATGCAGCTTTGCCATTATTCCCAGGAACCCACCTGCTTCAGACAAGCATGTTCACCTCAGCATCTCTGCCGAGTAGGTGGACTCCTTCCAGAGCCATTTCCCTCCTTCCTGCAGGGAAAGGCAGAGCCACATCCTGCAGGATTCTAGCCCTGGGGTGTAGCTATGGACTGTGCACATGGTGCCACCTGTGCGGGAGCTCAGGGACTATGAGGAGGATGGTAGCCAGGGGAAGAGACTTCTACATCTTTGCAGCAGGGCTGCAGCAGCCCAGCACCCCAGCCCCTGTTCAGAGACTTCCCCGAGCCCCTTGGTTGAGGGGGCGGTCATCAGATCACATGTACCACCACTGGTTCCAGGCTTCAGTTTGGACTCATTTCTATTTCTTGAAAACAGTGGCATGCAGAGCTGGGAGTGGTGATCATCCTACAAAAATTGGTCCTGCAGACCATGGGGACAGATGGAAAAGACAGAGGAAGCTTAAAACAGGCCAGAGAGTGGGAAGCTTGAAGACAGTGTGCAGTGGGGTGAAGAAAATAATGCTGGTGCTAACAGTTTCCCATCGAACAAAAGGAGGACAGAAGGGACTGTTCTCAACATTCATAACCATTTCTAGATGTTTAACTGCTTTCCGTGTGCCAGAGGGGAGTGGTGCACTCCATATGCTCAGCAGTGTCCTGTCTGCACAGAGTCATGTGGTGGTGTGGTGGGGGATCTTCCGCCCCACATCCCAGTACCCAAGTTAGGCAGCAGAAGTCTCTGGGGGAAAAAGAAATATCCAGGCAAACAAGCAAGGGAAGAGAGGGGAATGCAAAGTTGGTCCCAATCCAACCAGCCACCCTCATCCAAAGCAAAGGAGGAATCCCAGGCTGCGCACACACTCAAGTCACAGAGGATGAATTGCCACATGGAATACATGTTTTTATAACAGTCTGTAAAGTCTTTCTTCTGGCCATGCCGACTCACTCACGCATCATCAATGAGCTTTTCACCATCTGTGTCCTCCTTCCTGCTATCCTCTCTTTCTCTTCCTCCTTCTTCTTCTTCTGCCCCATCCACATATGTGTCCTTCTGCCCATAGTTAAGAGTAGTGCGAGCAAGGTCCACCTCAATGGGAAAGACATCTGCATCTCGCAGCACGGCGTAGCAGTCGTCGTAGTACTTGGACATGGTGGAGACAAAACGCTGCAGCTGGAACACGATATCTTGCACTGTAGTGGAGACAAGTTGGGAACAAACCAGGTGAAAACTCCCTTCCCAAACAGAGTGTGAAGGAAGGCTGTGATCAAGCCTCGCTTGCCAGCATTAGATACAGTCTCCTACACATTACTCCTGTTTGGCCTCTGAGGGTGGATGTCTCAGGTACAGCCACAGAAGGGTTCTTCATCAAAAGAGCTGAGACTCATGGAGGAGCATGAAGGCTAAAGCCACATCTGCCTCATCCCTTCAGGTGCTGGACACAGCAGTGGTACTCACCGTGTTTCTGGTCCAGGAGCTCTATTTTCTCTAGCACGTCCTTCCTCATCTTGGCAAAGCGCGTGCGAGCCTCCTGCCGGCAACGCAGGATAAGGCGGTATTCGTAGTTCCCAGTGCTGACCCGGTAGAGGGGTTCACCCAGAGCCTGCCAGGAACACAGCGCAGTTTTAGGGATTCCCACAACAGTGGTCATGCACACAGTCTGCCTGCTGATGCGGACTCACAACAACCTTGGGTTATTTCAGCCCTCTCAGGCTCACTAGAGCTGCAGTCGGGGAGCATGAAACGTGAGGACTGCTGAGATACATCAACAACTGGCAGTCAACGGGGCCGTTTTGAAGGCCGAACACATGTCAATCATGATAAAGAAATACATCAGGGGATGCACTGTCCTGCAAAATAGTTTTGCAAGAAAGGGGTAAGGTCTGTCAGCAAAACAGCATCCTCCTCTTGCACCTGTAACATAATGTATGTAAAAATCTGGGTTAGGGACTATGGCTTGGCAGTCCATGCTGCATGCACCAAAAACTAAAGATGTTACTTTGCTGGGCAACACTGGGATTCTTTCCTTCCTATTTAGCAGGAAGGATTTAATTAAACATTGCATTAGGAAAGTTTATTCCTTCCTGGCACAGGAAACTGGGCATTCCAAAAACTCAAATCCCTGCTGCGAAGTCAGTACTTCAGATAAACCAAGATCTTACTTTTATGCCTGGAAACTGGGCATGCAGGGGACACCTTTAGCTATCTCAAACAGAGCAGTTAAGGATTAGTTGAGAAACTCTGAACCAGACAGCAAAATGTTACTGGAGAAAGTTGCCAGGGTTTTATTTTTTAAGCCTTCTGATTTTAAATTACTTATTTTTACCAAAATCCTCTACTGTTAAGATAGATCCTTTAATCAATTTTCCTCAACTACAAATGCAGCTTTCACATGTGCTTTACTAGAGAAGCTAAGCCTCCATTTCTCAGAAACCAGTCCAGAATTAATGATAAGCTGTACACTCCACATAAATGGAATCTGTGAAGATAACACCTTAATCCTCCTTACACAAGCTAATATTACTTAAACACTGAGACAGGCAACCACCGAGCAAACAAGTTGCAGAGGAGATGTCTGGTCCCTCTACTACTCCACAGCACTAGAGACTCATGACAGTTATTGGCAGTGTTTCCTATGTAGCATTTAAGGATCTTTAATTTCGCATACGTAAAAACAAATGTGTGTAATTTTTAGGATGTAACCACCAGTTTGGGTGCACACAGGCACAGAACTGCTTTTGTACAGGGGAAGTGCAGAAACAGAGTATGCAGTTGTAAGTGCCACAGTATTGGTACTCACAATGCAGCTGTACTCTTCATCATCCATCTCTTTGACTTTCAGGCAGTAAGACTTTGCAGGATTGAAAATTAGAAAAAGAAAAAAAAAAGCAAAATTAGAAGAAAATATTAAGAAATAGATGCAATTTTGCCATCACCCACAGACACAGGGTTGTACCATTTTAAGCCTTCCTTCAATGCTGCAGTTAAGGAGACTGGGGAAAGCACAGTGAGATCAGAGTGTATTAAATATCCCAGGTGGAAAGAAAATCTATTTAGAGAAAGATGGGGAGAGAAAAAGGACTTATTATTAGTATTTGCTCCTGTAATAAAAAAGTATTTGCTATTACAATTATCTAAAGATTAAGTAAGGGAAAAATACTGCCCTCATCTATGGAAAAATACAGTACCAGAAAAATTTGAGGAGGGAATAAATAAAAGGGGGGAAAGACAAACTGTGGGGAACTGATGTTGGAAGAGATGAGAGATGCTGCCATATTCCCTTCCCTTAGGGCTGCAGCTCCAAATACTTCTCTGAACTGGTAAAAGGAAATAGATTTCTACAGTTATGGAACAGATGCACTTAACAACCCTACCCTTTTTGGGTGTAGAAAACAGGGGCTGAGTGGAATGGAGGAGGAAAAAAAGAAAGGCATGGTGTAAATGAAAGCAAATATGATTTGACAGATGTTTAATTTGGCTAAAAAACTACCTGAAAAATACAGATTGGAAAGCGATTGAAGGGTGTTCAAGAGTATAAGTTGCACTGGAACTTTTTTACAAATATATAAGGAAATTAATTTGGTCATGTAGAAAATAAGTCATCTGGATTCTGGGAGATCTTTCTTACGAGTGAGAACTATTAGGTCAAAAGCAAGTGTCTCAGTCTGAGTAATCCAGCAATAGATAAAGAACTGCAAAAAGTAATGCATTCTTACATGGATTGTGGAAGGATGGACATGTGTTTGGATTGGCTACATGGGACCCTTGAGCTACAATTTTATGAAACTTAATTTCAACCAGCACTTAAAAAAAAAAGGGGGGGGGGGGGGCAAC
>JANIJG010023405.1:0-25983 GCA_024611175.1 Megaceryle torquata
AAATAAGGAGGAAGTTCTTTACCATGAGAGTGGTGGAGCACTGGAACAGGTTGCCCAGGGAGGTGGTTGAGGCCCCAACCCTGGAGACATTCAAGGTGGGGCTTGACAAAGCTCTGAGCAACCTGTGCTGGTTGAAGATGTCCCTGCTTTCAGCCAGGGGGGTTGGACTAGATGATTTCTAGAGGTCCCTTCCAACCCAGACATTTCTATATTTCTATGTGTTGTGCTTCCTGCTGTCTACATGGAGGCTATGAGAGAACACACACAGCAAGTACTGAGGCAAAACTCAGCCTGGACACTGTTAGTGTCCTGTGAACTCCCCACCATCACAGCTTTGGCTGGTCAGATAAGCCATGACATGTTACCCAGGCTAATCCACAGGAGGTTCTTTAAGCTTAGATCTAACTGAGTCTGGCCTGATTTATACTCGGGGCCAAATGGTTTAACAGTCTCATAGGCTCACAGTGGAAGTTCAGTCTTGCATGAACACTTGTCTGGTTTAGAAAGTAGTTAGCTGGGACCTCAGATGTGGGTAGAGACAAGAACAGCGGCATGCAGCTAGGAGAGGGCTGTCTCTCATTGACTGGCCAGGTGCCAGGGCTGGCAGGCACACAGAGATGCTGGATACAGAGGTCCCTACTTGCCAGGGGAGTCCAGAGCTGAAAACCACATGATAGGAAAGCATTTGACTGAGCTGGTACTTAAACAAGGGCTGCCAAATGCTTGTTCCTTTTTGTAGGAGTTATTTGTGTTCCATTGTTCTCCTTAATTACTGCTCTCTGGAAAGATGAGGCACAGGATAAACTTACCGCTGAACTCTGCAAGGAATGATGAAGGTTTCCCTTAGAGCAGTCACTTTCTATATCTTTCCCAGTTTGGGGCCTATAAACATTTCGCAGCGAGTGGAGGTGTGGGCACCTACACACTTCAGCCTGTTGGCAGTGGGCTTAGGGGGTTTGTGAAAGGTAGTTGAGAAGAGCTACCTTCCACAAACATCTTAAAAGTATTTGCAAGGACTCATTGAGCAAAGGTTGACAGTTGCTGCCTTACTGCTCTAAGGGCCTGTTTCCTGTAGAAAGGTTGGGCCAGGTTATGTTGGGTCAGGTGAGGTTAGAGAGCACTCCTTGCCATTATAGGCACAGAAAGGGATCGCGAGATACGTTTTCCAGTATGTGCTTATGCAACTGATTGTCCTTCACTTGTCCCCCCTCTGGCAGCATAATCAAGAGTGTACAAACCACACTATTTTTACAAAGTGGCTGTTCTGCATGGAAAGCGGGGGGGCTGTTCAATTCCAGGTCTGCCCTGAGGCTCAGGGAAGAAGTCTTGGAGCTTCCTGCAAGGCTAAACATCACATGGGAACAACATCTCCGCATCACTTGGCTGATGTCTCCCTGGTTGTTCTTACGTGTTCAGGCCAGTTCTGTGTAGATCATGCAGACAGCACTCGGAACGCAGGCTGGTCCTGGCCCAGGGACCTGAGAGGAGAGAAGTATTCAAGTCCCTCTCGTGCTGAGCTACGTGTTCTCCCCACTGCCTGCTGTCCAGCCTCCCTCTCCTCCCTGAGACTATGTAGGTCACTGCTGACACTGTTTTCCTCTGAGCCCTGCCTGCTCCCATTTTACCACTTTGTATGCAATTAGCCCATACTTTTGTAATTGACCTAAATAAGCCTGTTTGCTTCATTTTCCTTCATCCCACAGCTTAAGTTTCCAGAGAGCAGTAATTAAGGAGAACAATGCAGCATGAACATCTTCTGCAAGCCCAAAGCAGGCAGTACCCTGGCTGGAGTTAGTCTTGCTCTTGGTGATCCTCAGCAAGTTGACACTATAAACGAAAACTCAGCCAGCGTTGGGTTTTGTCCTGAGAAGAAGATGGCATGACAGATCTTAGAGCTTGAATGTGCTGTACATCTCTTTGGCCTCCACAGATGCCTTTCATTATTACTACTGTTGGCAAAACTAAAGAACTACAGCAAAACTCTTAAGAGAGAAAGCAGAAATGAAGGTCCCTCTGATGACAAGCGATGTCAAAGCATTACACTCAAAATCCACCTATTTATATCATTTTCCACGGCTGCTCACTGTTGTCTCCTGCAGTCACACTGAGCACATTGATGATGTTCTACATTTCCTGTCATGTCACGCCCCTGTTCTTCGGGTTAGGGCTCAAGTATGAATATTGGAAAATCAAATCCAGTGGAGCATACATCTGTCTCTTTCTCTCAGATTATTGAGCCACACTCGGACAGATTTCAAGCACTCCCTTTTGCCTCAGTTTCCGCATCTGTTCTCATAAAGTCCTGCCTGAAGGGTGACATCTCATGAATGTTCCCTTCACTTGCTCTGTTTTTTACCTTTCACATCCTCAAAACCAGAAAGCAAACATCAAAACAAAATGTCACAAGAGAGATTTCCTAAAACTTCCTGCTGTGGCCCAGACTCTCCCACACAGATGTTCTGCTGCTTCCTGCTGGGGTGCCCACCTCTGTGTCCCCCTCCTGCAGGCAGGGCTGTGTCAGGGTCAATATGTCAGGTGGGTACCAAGGTCAGTACAGAGGCCCCCAGGGGTTGGTATAGAGCCTGTAGCATCCCTGAGCATCAAGCTCTATCCTTTTGCCTCCGAGATGCTGAAATGCTGTTTGGAAAACAAATACCAGAAGTGCTGGTACTGCCTCTTTTTGTGTTTTTCCAGACCCCTTGCTGGTACCCTGCCCAGCCCTACTTAGAACTATGTGGTTTATGCCAGTCCCTTGGCTTGTGCTTGGTGCTTTGGAGAGACTGGCTGAGAGGACTTTGGTAGGTGTCTGAGGCAAAGCACCACTCTGTCTCAGAGGAGACTCTGGCCATGAAGTGGAAAGATGACATGGAGATAGACACCGAAAAAAAAAAAAAAAAAAAAAAAAAGCTGTGGCACTTGGCTGTGGAGCTGGGGTTTTCCAATAAGCCTAATTTTGGTACCCAACTCCAACTGCGTTTCCCAGGGAAGTAGGGCAACAAATCACCATAAACCCCTTTTAAAATCCCCATCTGTTCAACCCATGGCTGCTTGACACAGACTCCGAGACCCAGGTTTCCCTCTGCCTGCGTAACATACCCTTGAAGAATTCACCATGCAGAATGAAATTTGACCTTTCCACTACCCATAGCAACCATAAAGCAATTAAACAGGACAAACCTTGGACAGCAGTTGCCCTCAGGACACATTACACTAAATACGATACAAGCAGAAGAGTGAAACACAAAACTCCTGAAACAATCCTGTCAAAAGAGTTAGCAAGTGGGTGCCCTTCAGGACAAGGACAGACGCAAACACACGCGCTCGCCTTTCTTTAGGCCACTGTACTTTACACAGATGACAACAGATAGGAAGGACTGGGATTAATGGCAACATTTGCACGCTTGCAAGTCTACGTGACGAGCAGTCGAGCACACTTTTAACTTGTACATATGGGTGCACCCATTCCCCTTGCTAATGTGCAAATATTGTTGTGACGAAGGATGCTTTCGTAAAGCAGTGCCAGTGTGGGCAGAAAATAAATGTCAAATACAAGACAACACAGACAGTCAGCTGGCAAGATGACTGACCAAAAGAGAGGGAAATATAAAAGCATAACCAGATCTAAGTTTGCAGGAAAAGTCTTCAGATGTCATGGTGATGAGCTTGGCATCAAAAACCTCAGCAGGTAAAAGAATGCAAGATAGCGATGTGGCCTGTGCTGGTATGTTCATGAGCAATGAAGCGAGGTGAAACAACCCTGCAGGCAGAAAAGGAAATCTAAGTGGAAGGAAATTTCCTATTCTGGATAGACTCAAAGTGTTGAAAAATAGAGAGCACAGTAAATAAATGTCAAAGATATGGCAAACCCAAAATATTATTCCCAGAATGACTGGAATTAGGAAGGCTGGTAGCAGCAGCCTAGAAACATTGTCTAGGGATGTGGCACAATCTCAATCCTTTGTGTTTCTTTAAGTCCTGGTTGGAGAAAGCCCTGAAAACCTGTTTTGATCTCATGGCTGACCCTGCCTTGAGCAGAAGGCTGGACTACAAATCTTCAGAGGTCCCTTCCCAACTGAACTCTCCTGTGATCAAGCACCTATGATTTGGCATACAGTTAAGGAAACTACTGACATTACCATGACAACAACTTGGGTTTATGCTGGTCTTGCCAAAGAGCGCATGCTTCCTTGAGAGAAATACTCAGAAAAACCCAGTGAGATTTACAGCACTAAACTCATTCAAGCATTGCTTTCAATCTCATGAAAGAATTAATAGGTTATCAGCTTGTTACACAGTTCATTTCTGCTTCTGTTTCAATTACTTTTTTAAGATAGAGAAAATTACATGCAATCTTGCAAAAAGAAGATAATTACATGCTCCCCCTTGGGGAAACACCCAAAATGGTTTCAGCTAATGCTCACAGTGCTGGGGAGAAGGCAGCCAGTCAGCAGCCATGCTGACTGCATGTGGCTCATCACAGCCAACCCAGTACTGTAAAACATACTCCTTCAACATTCACCCCATCATCCTCTTAAGTAAAAACATGTGAAGCAAAATGTCGCCAATGCTTTGCTCCAATACTGCAAATGGAATTGCAACTGGGGTACTTGGGAGTTGAAACCGGGCGAATTCTGGGCCACAGTGCCCCCGTGGCACGATGTCACCCACCCAGCGAGCAGCACCAGGGGGCCCACCACCTGTGCGTGTCCATGACTGGCATGAGGAGTGCCGCATCTCAATTCGGGGACACACAGGCCTGCCACCACAACGTCTGCCCTGGCAAACGCCTGCTAGACAGCTTGGAGACATGAGGGCGCTGAGGGCCCAAGCATGGTGCAGCTGCAGCAATGGCTCCCTGTCTGGCCACAGCGAGGGCTCTGCTGCCTTGCCCTGCCCTGCCCACCTCATGCCCAGAGCGGCTCCAGAGGCAGAGGAACGCTTCACTTCCCCCACGCTTCCCCCTCACACTGCCTTCCAGCCAGAGCCAAGGATCCAGCCCCCTGGGACCCCACTTTCAGCCAGGAATAACTTCTGACTGGAGGCAATTTTAGTAGGTCACTGAAGCTGCTGCCTTTTCCCTTTGGCAGTTGTGCCTCTCTTCCTCACCCTATTAAAAAAAAAAAAAAAAAATCAAGTTTTCTTTCAAACATGAATGTGGTCCTTGTAAGTTGATCTGCAATATAATTATTTTCTCCCTTGCTCAGCAAAGTTTGCGAAACTGGACATTTTCCCTGTCAGAGACAGACAATGAGGCCTTGTCTACACTGGAGCACGGTAGTAAACAATTCCCACTGTGGCTGCCACCAGTTCAGCTTGCCTGGCGGGAGCCATTTGTTAAAATTTCTTCCCGGAGACTAAGCCTCCCGCTTCAAGTTGATTGCCCGTATGTCAGACCCACAAAACATTTGTGAGATGAAATTCTGCAGGAAAACTCTGCTTTTTTTTTTTTTTTTTTTTTTTTTGTCATGGACGTGCTAAACCTGAGTAAGCAAGGGTAAAGCTTTGCAAAGCGGCCATGAGCTTTCAGTCTGCCTGAGCCATTTTTTAAAACCAGAGTAATTTTAAGCTAGAAGTGAGAGCACTGGTCAGGAGCATGAGTTAACCGTTACTGTTGCAAAAGGTGCCTCCTGTTTCTGTCATGCTTCTGCAGCCAGTCACCTTAATGCAAGTTATAACAATGATCACATCAGACCTACGTCATATAGAAAAAGTATCAAGACCAAGTAGGCAGATCCTACCTGCTGTGTCATCCACCTCATATACGGGAATGTTCACATGTTTGAACTTTGCTGAAGCTTGGCTTGTCCAAATTTATACAGCCAGACCCTTGGAGAGGGACTAGCAGCCATCAGAGGGCTCCACCACCACCTCCTGCATGTCCTGAAACCAGCAAAGCCTGGCAAAGTCAGCAGCTCCCCCTCACCCTCCAAGGGCCATGTTCTGGGTGTGGCTCCCCACCAGAATCCCACCCACTCCAGTGTCCAGCTCCTGCATGGAGCTGCCTGGGCAGAAGGGACCTTGTCCAGGCCCTGCTGCCTTTGAGAAGCTGACCATACAAAATATGGCTCCAGCCAGGCCTCAAAGGGACTCTAATGCTTTATTGAATGATGTTTTATTTCAGTTGTGTGCTGTTGTTTTATAGCAAAGTCCAGGTCCAGCATGTCTCCAAAATAAGCAGTAACATCAGCCTACACATTTTCAAAGCTCAGGCCTAGGTAGGGCTGGACAAAGCTGTCTAAACAAGAGCTGTACCCTTGTGCAGAAAGGGCCAAGGGCTCATGGCTGAGGGCAGTGCATCTTCATCCATACCAAGCAACAAGCGGCTTCTGCAGAAAGAGGCATCTTTAGCTGCTGGTTACCCAAGCAACTCCAGGCTTCATTTGATACCAAAAGAAACCAGGCACTTGGTGACCTTTTTTTTTTTTTTCCTTCAGGAGAAAAGCAACTCATCAAGGAATTCCAGCATCCCTTCAAAAATTTTAGCATTGTTTAAGGACACTTCAGGGTGGAAAATACGGTGTAAAAAAGCACAACTGGCAAACTGTCAGTCACACAGAGGGCAGGCCAAGCCAGAGGGAAGCAGAAACAAGCAGAGGGCTCACCACGATACTGCTGCCCAGCCAAACTCTGACTGCACAGACACAACCAGAGAGGTGCAAGCTGTGCATTTGCTGACTGGAGGGTAAAGCATGACAGGCAGCACCTGAAGGAAACCAGGATATAGCAGGAGAGATGCAGAATATGTAGGAGGCTGGTGCTGTGGATCTGCTGATTGCAACTTACTGGATAAGAACTCTGATCACTGGGACCAGCAGGGCTCTGCTGTAGTGCTCTCATGCTGGGACATTGCCCCAGCCTTGCTCATAGAAGAGAAGGACACCCAGCGTTTGCTTAGCAGTTTCAGCCAGGAGGTGAGTGTAGCCACAGGCCTGGGCTTTGAGGTGCTGCTGCAACTGTATCATAGCAGGCCAGGGTGAAGTGTGAAAGCAGCAGAGTCGGAGCCCCTTATGCAGAGATGGGGACTCAGAGGTCCAGGCCTAAGAAGGACTAGTAAAAGAAGGGGAGAAAGAACACTGCCTGCCTTTCAGGCCAAGAGCAGCTTGTGCAGCTCCTACAAGCAAGTCCAGAACGCAGGGCACCGTGTTCCAGAGGTAGCAAGTGATGGGTGTTGCAAGATTTGGCAGCAACTTCCCCAGTTGTTTCTGCCAAACTACCTCATCGTGTCTAGCACAGACCCACCCGTCTCCTCTCACTGCTGCAGGAAATCCTGGCCGGGCATTGATCTGGAGGCTACAGTGGCATGTGCTACTGCATCAGCTGTTCTCAGTCCTTTGGAGGAACAATGGTGTGCTGTCCTAAATACACCTGTAAAGCTGTTCTGTGCTGCTCATAGACTTATTAATCAGAATGTTCAAGCAGCTACAAATGTAGCAAGTTTTTATCATACTTTTACTCTGAATAAGATCCAGGGGGGGGAAGTCATCAGTCACCCAGTCCCCATGGGCTAAAAACACGTGCTATTCCAGAAACCAGTGAGTTTTTGTCACACATCCATTCTCCCATTTAGCTTTTTTTCTGTACATCACAGAATTAGAACCAGCACAGTTGAAAAGCAAACTCTGCCCCTTTTTAAAAAATGATTGGTGATAACACTGAAGGTATTTTTTTTTTTTTTTCCTACTAACAATCACAGATGACCACAGTCCTAGGATCCAAAGTCTATTTTCCAGGTGCTTTGGTACCTCAGTGGTGTGAAGCATTTTGTATCCTTGCAGGGCTCAGGAGCCTCAGCTACAACTGGAGCCTGCTGCGCATGTAAGCTGTGCAGACCCACACTAGCTCACAGGCCTTGCCCCAAATCATAGTGCCCGTACAGCCCCATGACACTAGAGAAACAGGGGCAGAGCCACCTTCACCATGGTTTTCACTGCGTGGCTGCAGCCACAGCCCTGCGCCAGCAGGCAAGCCCTGGGCTTGGCCAGAAAGCAGGAGACAAGTTGCTTCATACAGCTGTTGTCTAAGGAGATAATCGCAGCTGAAAGCCACTAAAAATGGCACACAGCTTATGTTTGCATATCTTTTTTTAGCTGCTATTTAATTGCTTGGGTTTAGGCCATGAGGCAGTGCGGGCTGTGGCACTTGCAGGGGCTCTGTGTTGGATGGGGGAAATGGCAGGGGCCCCCAGGCCAGGGGGGAGGCAGGAGCCCTGCCAGTGGCCAGATAGGAGCAAGGAAGCTAAAAAACATGCAGAAAAGGTCATCTCCTCCTCGAAGCTGGTCTCAGCAGGCAGGCACGGGCAAGAGCAAGCCCTGCTCCTGCAGCACCACAGCCCTTCCACTTACACACCTTTAGCCTGTGGCTGTGGACAGTGGCACAGCCGCCCTTATTGACCTCCCCTTCCCATCCATATCTCACACAAGCTGGCTGCCACCCTCACACTGAGAGTTGAAAAGCAAAGGCTGCAGACAGCCTGTTAGAAACTCACCTCCAAGTTCAAATCTTTGATTTCCAGCATCTGCTGGAGGAGAGGAGAGACAGGGGCCAACAGCTGTAACCTCAAGGAACCACAGTCCTGTACACAGACAGTCCTACAAAACAAAACAAAACAAAGCAACAGGGAAACCCCCACAAGAGCAAGATGAACCAGTGAACACTGCTAAAGCAAAGGGTTTCTGTTTCAAAACGGAGTTGCATCAGTACAGGTTAGGGGTTGACCTGCTGGAAAGCAGCTCCACAGAGGACCTGGAAGTCCTGGTGGACAAGTTAACCATGAGCCAACAGTGTGCTCTGATGGCAAAGGGTACCCTGGGGTGCTTCAAGAAGAGTGTGACCAGCAGGCCAAGGGAAGTTCTCATCCCTCTGTACTCTGCCCTAGTGAAGCTACCTCTGGTGTACTGCATCCAGTTTTTAGCTCCCCAGCACAGGAGATATAGGGAACTACTGGAGAGAGTCTAACAGAGGGCTACAAAAATGATGAGGCGATTGACCATCTCTCTGATGAGGAAAGGCTGAGAGACCTGGGGCTGTTTAGAGAAGACAGAGAGAATTTTATCAACATTGATTAATTACAGGGTGGGTGTCAAGAGGATGGGGTCAGACTCTTTTCAGTGGTGTACAGTGATAAAATAAGGGGCAGTGGGCACAAATTAGAACACAGGAATTCCAAAACATAAGCAAAAACTTCTTTACTGGGAGGTAGACAGAGCACTGGAACAGGCTGCCCAGAGAGGTCATGGAGTTTCCTCCAGAGACATTCAGAACTTGCCTGGATGTAGTCTTGTGCAACCTGCTGGGAGTGAACCTGCTTCAGCAGCAGGGGGGGTTGTACTAGTTGTTCTCTAGAGGTCCTTCCAACACCTACCATTCCATGAAAAGGGGGGAACCCCCAAAAGAGCTGTCACCCAGTCATGGGCCTCCAACTCCCAAGCGATCCAAGACAGACAACACAAGTGCTGGCAGAGAGAACACAAAATTCAAATGCACAGAAATAACTAAGTACACGGTAGCGTAACACCACCTTCTTGGTCCCTAGCAGCAGTTAGAAGAGCAGCGATGCTCACTGAACTTAATTGATCACAGGTAGTGCCACAATTCCTCCACTACCATGATCCCAAATGAGAGTAATTAATTAGCTTAGATTCCATTTGTTATAATTATGGACAAACAGGTCCTCTGCACATTTTTGGGTTGCATTTATAGACTCAAATCTGGCCTTAAATCAGTTATTGCAGGGGCTCCCTGTAACTTTTCATAGTCAGCTAGTCAAGTGAGCTTATTTGTACCATCATCACTGTTTCCAAGAACACAGTGAATATGCTGGAAAACAGAGGTCCCCAGCCCAGGCCATCATGGGACTCCATCAATAGGTTCTTTCCATACCTTACACTTATGTTCCTTTCTATTTCAAGAAGTGGTTTTACCCCTTAAGATGAGGAGTGTCTGGCTGAGGCCTTGCTGAACAGTTTCATAAGTAGTTCTCAGAAGCCTGTTCCCTGACTGTATCATCCATTTTTATTCATCCTCTCCTGTGAGATCTTCCCTTTAAAAAAAAGTCATTGTGACATTTCTTCTCCAGTCCATCACTTACCCTCATGTGTAATTGGTCTCTTTATTGCATTTTCTTCTTCCAGGTCTGTAAGTCAACCTTGCTCATTTGCAGATGTTTACTACTTTAAAAACAAACAAAAAAACAAAGCAACCAACCAAACCCTACAAACATTTGGCAGGTGTATTATCCTCCATTTGGTGAATATGGAAGCAATATATGGTGACTTGTTACAGGCTTCTTATTTGTGTCTTCTAAAAAAGCAGCTTTTTTTTTTGAAGAAAAACCTCTGACAGTTCACTTGGAGCCAGAACTTCAGACTTGTTCCTACAGACAACTGTGTTGTGTTCGTTTCCTTCACAGAAGCTGTACAAGGGATCAACCTACTGTGGGGGTGGGGAAACTGAAGAATGATTTTATGTTGACTTAAATCTTCAATTGTTGTGGTTTTTGGTTTTTTGTTTGTTTGTTTTCCTTTTGTTTGTTTGGTTTGGGTTTTGTCTGTTTGTTTTGTTGTTTTTTGTTTGTTTGTTTTGATGCCATGGTCAAATGTTAACCCCCAGTGGCTTCTTGCTTAAAATGCATTTTAGTGAAAATAAAGCCCCTTCAATACCTTTTATGCATTTAGCAAGTCAAAAATCCCTTTCTACAACCAGTAACATTTCCTGCATACTGCCCGAGATTAAAGAGAAACTCTCCTCTGAGTGGTCTGATCACTGGAACCAAACCCCAGATGTCTGCGTTGCCAAAGCACCCGCTTCAGCACACACGGGTGCTGTCATTTGCTTGGGTCCAATGCCACGTTGTCACCACCAGCCTGCTACCACATCCCTTCTGCTCCCGCTCCCTCTCCCTCCCTGTAATAAACTTTCAAAGCCAGTTTCTAGTCGACCTCAATTGGTTTATTTTAGTTTTACACTTTGTCCGTCACATACAGTTATTTAAGAGTCCTGTACTGTTAGATTTCTACAAAAATATCAATTTTTCAAAAGCAGAAAAGAGGGAAAGATATATTTTAATATATAAAAGGAAAAAAAAAGCTAAATCTGACATTTCATTATATTCTTAAAAACATTCCAGTCTATTTACAGATGTGTAAAAAAACAAAGAAAATCTCCAGGTCTCTTGGTCTAGTGAGAACGTGCGCCTTGCAGGGGTTTCCTTTGTTTTCCTGATTCTCAAATCTTTACATTAACGTGTCCTATTCTTGCATTATTGCCTCAAAAGACAGCATATAGCATTTCTTTAAAGGTTTGTTCCAAACCAACGGGAGCTTAAGCAAGGAGCAAAAAAGGAGAGTTGGCATTTAAATTCATAGCAAAACATTAAGCTGCAGACACGAGATGGTCGAACAAGGAGAGCAAAAACTAAGAGCATTTCCAACATGCCTGGTAGAACCCATCACAGATCCTTCTTGGAACTGCACCAACTACCACTTTTCACAGCCAAATTTGGGGTCTGTTCATCATTAATAGTGCTCAGGAACCAAATTTTTTTGCTGTTGTCTTTACGTGGTATATTTTTACGGCAGTAAAAATTCCTCACTGCCCAGTAAACACATCCACTCATTTCCCATTACTTGATAATGGACAAAACATCCTCAAAAGTACAGCATTTATTTTATGTAATATTTGAAAGGTTTTCACATTGCAGCTTTCTCTGTCCCACAGAAGTGTACAAAGTACATATGCTAGAATTCTAAAGTTTTCAGTTATGGTTAGCACACAATTCTGTCATTAAAATCAGCCATTTGGAAGCATAAGAGGATGATGGGGTGCAGAAAGAAAGGTCAGTGATCAGGAATTCGGAAGGAATCACAGCACAGTTTTGGGTGCTGTTTCACACACAGGAGGAATGAAATCTACTGGCAAAATAAGCTGCCATAGGTAAAGAAATAAGCAACTTCAGGCTATTAGAAATGCTCAGGACCAGATTCCCAGGCAGGTAAATTTAAGCCTGATGTAATGCCACTAAACTCATTTAGTTACTCCAGATTTCCACTGGTTTTAAATAGGGTTAAAATTCTTTAGTGAGCAATGCATGTCTAAATATTGTCAAGTCCCCTTTCTAAGGCATTCAGTGACAACTGTAAGACCCTGCATGACTCTCATGCTGACCTACACACTTTTACAAATCACTAATCCAGGACTTGTATCAAATATTAAAACAGTAAATATGCAAAAAGGCAGTAAGAAGTTACAGGTAACTACTTTAAAACACGCCATTTAGAGTGGCCAGGTGAAAAACCTTTTCTACATAGGCTCTGGAGTAACTTTACTCATACCAATCTTGAAGGGCTTCTCTCCTCTGCAACATTACATAAAATCATAAAGACGACGTGGGAACAGCCAAGGGACGTGTACCCCCGGGTACCTTAGACCTAGGGGGTACCTACGGCTGCACGGTGTGCAAATGCTGCTCCCCGGCTCGGGGAGAGCATCGCTCTCGCCACCTGCACAACCTCAGTGCTGGAGAGATGAAACTCCAGCACCGCTGCATCACCAAGGATGGGGAATTTCAGGGGAATCCCAGCTGCTGTTGCTGGAACAGTAAGATGGGGATTACATTCCTAAACAAAAAGCAAAAATGCACCACCCAATTCTGTGTAACTTGCATGGCAAGGGTTTGTTTGGTTTTTTTGTGTTTTTTTTTTTTTTTTTACACACCATTTTGGAGCAGGCAAGAAGCCCCCCAAGCGCACTGTAACTCATATTTACAAACTTGATAGGAAAAGATTGTGTATACACTCATTAACAAATCATCTCTCCTCAGCTGAAAATTTCATTTGTCAAGAAAACTATGAAAACAAAAACTGTGTACAAAAATATAAATATCTTTACAGTCTGTAGGCCCTTCACATCCAACAGCTGAACACCGAAGAGTATCTACAGGTTATTGAGTAAGCAGTGGCAGAGAAGAATAAAAATACATCTTGTGATTCAATACTGCCCTATTTCCCTGGTAATGAGCATTTTTGTTGACTTTTTTCCTCTTTTTTTTTTTTTCTATACATAGCTTGTGCAAATGCAGTGAGAAACCTCTGAGTACCTTTCCTGAATTTATAAAGAAATTGAAGGTTTGGAAGGATATACACATATTTTCATATATACATTCACATATACACCTCGCTCATTTATGCCAGGCTCCAACAGCCCTGAAATCATTCTGTATTTTCCTGAAGCAACACTTCCTATTAACATTCCTCACCACCAAATACATCCTGAAGAATGACAGGAGGAAAGAAAACAAGAACTGGGAAAACACTCAAGCTACTTCAGCCATGTATTTAAAGATGTAGCAACAGGGTGCCTAAACTTCTTTCTACTCTGTAATTCTTCCTTCCAGATGCCCTAAGCATGGAAGGGGGGAGTATTTGTATAGGGGCAGGAGGCAAAAGGGGGGGGATTTTTTAGTAGTTTTATTAAATTAATATACCGTCCTACTTCTAATTACACTGGGAAATTTCATTTTCTTCTCCACGTAGTGAGAGTTATAGATGTTCATTAAAATCTTCTGTGCATAAACTCCTAAAGAGAGTCTCTGCCAGAGAACCATCTAGCACCAAAGAACAAAAACTTTCCACTTCAGCCCTCTGCGCAGTCTGATTCACTGCTCGCATTCTAGGGAACATGTTTGAGAGTAACCGCAATCTCCTTTCTGCACATTCATCATATTCTGCAAACATTAAGAACAGCAAATGTGAACAATCCCATTTCTGCATAGATAATTTGCCTGGTACAAAAACCAAGTAATCCAGATTTTTTTTCCCCATCAAGGCAGCTGACTCCATACTGGGACACACACACACACACACACACACACCAAAAACAAACACAAACACAAACCAACAACAAACCAACCAACCAAGAAATCTCTTTCAATGGCCTAAGTTTCTCAGTCCTTTGACTTAAGTATTTCTGTGAAGGACCCAATTTTGGAAGGATACCATGTGCCCAGCAATGGTTATAGACCATCCTCCTTGTCTTGTGGAGGGGAACGAGAACACCCAAAATACAACAGTGAGGTAAAAATATGTCAACATGCTTGAAGTTTTGTAGCACTTATTTCACAATTTGGGGCCTGCCCTCAGATGAACAGAGTGCTGATGCCGTACAGAAAACGAGCGCTGCAGACAAGGGAGGCTGCCAGATCCCAACACTGTTTCATGCTGCTCCAGATCTCCATTCCAGTCTCTGATAAATACATCCATTTATTTGCCTGCTGAATTTGAAGGCAAAGTCCCAGTAGTATTCAATTTTGTAACCACAGGTGCTAACATGGGCATCACTTTGTTATCCTGTCCTTCTTGAACGGTTGCAGGTAATGAAGAAGTTTTCACCCCACTGGGTGCCAGTTTTGCAACTATAGGTGCCAATAAGGGCATCACTTTATTACTCTGCCCTTCTGAGTCCGCTGGCAGACTTGCCACTTTTAAGCCAAGTGGTGCCAGCTTGGGCATGGGCCTCCACAAAGTGTCAGCATTACTAGCTTCTGGATTAGTTTTCATCTGCAAAACTGGTGGAGTCACATTAGTGGTCTCTGCCAAGGTTGTTGTGGTTTTGCCACTCCCACCACTGGTTTCAGACAGGTTGGGAAGTGGATCCTTCACTTCAGCACCTATTACTATCTTTAAAACATCTGCTTCAGATGAAGGCTCCCCAGAGTTCTTGTCCCCATCAGCAAGGTCATCATCTTCCAGGTGCAGCAGGAGAGGGCTTATAGAGCCACCACCCTCTGAAACTTCAGAGAGGTCCTTAAAACTGCTTCCCAAGTGGCCAAACTGGAAGGAAGACCCATCTGCAGTGGCAAGATTGCTGGCTGTTCTCCGACGCGCTTCTGCAGTTTCATGAGAGAAATCTGAGTTCAGAGTGCTGGGCAGTTCTGACATAGATGAAGCATCATCATTCAGCTGCTGATTGAGGAAGGCAATCTCATTAAGTAGGGAAGTGAGGGTTTCATCAGTGTCATCACTGTCCTCAATGCTGCTCAGTAACTCACTCGCATCCAGATCTGCTTCCTCCATTGCAGACGCTACCTTCCTGAATTCCATTTCTATCCTGGAATCTTTGATCTGCAGCTTGCGGAATGGTAACTCTTTAGATTTTAATCTTTCCCCCCCAGGATCACAGTCTTTCCTCCTGCCTTGACCTCCTACAAACTCACAAAGGCTGAGCTTTTTGCTAAAGGACTCTGGAGGTTCCTTTGTACACGATACGTTCCGGAGCTGTGGAAAGCTATCTTTATTTTCAAAGGCAACTTTTGTGGGACCCGTGGAATTTCTTCCATCTCCCCCACCATCTCCAGGACATGGTTTGGCTTTTTCTTCTGAAAGGATGCCATCACTCTTCCTACTTTCGAGGGGTGCTACAGCCAAGGTTTTCTCAGAAGCCAGAGTACCTGCAGCTGTTGTCACATTAGAACTTTTGTTTCTGTTTGGGTTTAGACTCACACTTCCCTCAGCAGCCAGTGATGTTACATTAACAATCCTTGGCATCATGAATGAATCCTCATTTTCTGTAAAACCAAACAAAGCAGTGTCCATCAGGATCCATGCTAACTGCAAGGTAATTCCTAATTAAATAGAATTTCCTCACTTCTAGGTCTTCCTCAAGTTAGCTGCTAGCCACAATTTAACTGTTTACACAGTTTCAGTCAAGTGATACCTCAAAACACTAACAGTATAACTCTGAACTTGTAGAACATGAGCAAGCTCCACATCTATTACCCCAGAACCACCTGCCCGTTCCCTTCCTTCAGCAGGCAAGCACAAATGCAAGCGACTGTAATGTTTAAAGTTCTGATGGTGATGCACAAGGAAAATGGAATGACAATTTTTTTCCCTTTCTTTTTCCCGTTCTACTTCTATGCTCACATTTTGCAACATTTGGTTTTGTGCACCATACTACAGGGCCATTTCAGGGACTATGCAATTACTTGGTTTTTTTGCCTTCAAGCAGTTTCCTATTTATAGCAGTCAGATTTTTCCCAGCCCCAAATCCAAAGTGAACTTTCATTTTTCATTATGACCAAATGACTACAATGAAGCAGAGAGCGGGTGGCTTGCTTTTAACACAACAGACAGCAAACAGCACATTGCTGGCAGGAACCACCCCACACCTAGACCCAATGTACAGTGCTCAGTCTTGAAAAACATCTCACCAGTGGGCAGCAGAGCTGGCAGGGTATGGGAAAGAGTTGTGCCAGGGCAAGGCAAAGATTTTTCAACAGCCCCACCACCACTCTGCACTGCAGCTTCCTCAGTAAGATGCATTACACCACAGACACCTTCCTGTCCCCACTTATTCTGATTTTGCTGAGGGCAGGGAGGCTCAGTAAGGTGAATGAAAGTTAAAAACCTCTCATCTATAATCCTCTAGAAGCCCCTCCATACTCTTTGAAACATTTAATAGCAATTTTCTTTGAATACCCAGACAATAATATCTATTATTACTTCCTAGTGAGAAAACAATTTACCTTCATTGTTGCAAGGATAATGTTCCCTCCATGCAAGCAAAAAGATCCATAAAAAGGAAAAGAGCCTACCTGAATGGGGCCCTGTAGCTGGCATTACTGTTGAGGGCACTGGGTTTCCAGAAACAGTTGACAGTGTAATAGGAATGGTAGAGTTAGTAAGGATTCCTTTTACTTGGACAGGAACTGTTGATCCTGGCAGCTGAATCATCACAGAAGTAATACCTTATCCAAGAAAAAGGGGAGGGAAGGAGTGAAGTGGAAACAGGAGCCTTTCAGATACTTAGTTAAGCCTTGAAAATAAAAGCCTTGCACTTCTAGGCAAGACTTTATACCATAATACCATCTCAAAGTGTTAAGAATAGAAATATAGATTGGTTAGGTGATTAAGAAATATTCCTTATGTTTCCCTAACTTGGGAATAGCAAAAATCTAATAGATTTTGCTTACCTTTAATAAACTGATAGCTTGAATTAATTTTATCTAATGTCTCATCAGAGTCAAGTTCTACCCAAGTTGTAAAAAAACCGAAACCAAACAAAACACACAAAAAGCCCCAAAACACAACAAACCACAAACCCCCAAATTAAAGCAAAAATTAAACATGCTACTCTGTAAACTGCTATGCACACCTATGAACAACATTGTACTGATATGTCATTAACACGTCTTCACGTGACCATACCTGGCTGGGCTGCCATGGTAGTATTGAGAGCTTGAGGCTTCAGTTCTGCTTGCAGTAATGTGGAAGGAACAGCTGCCACCTGCCCTGGCACCAGTGGGCTCTTCAGCGTAAGCACCTGCCCCTGCGGAGTCATCACGAGGCTTGCAGCAGTTAGTGTAAGACAGGATGTGGTGTCCTCTGGAAAACAAGAAACATGCAAATCAGCAATTCATTCTGGCACCCTCAATGGAAAATGATAACCCATCATCCTGCGTTAAGTACAGTGGTGGAAGGAACTCCATCGAGAAGGTTTGCAAGCCCTAGATTAGAAAGCTGCTACAGAAACTACACATGCTCCAGGACCCTCACCTACACAGCTAGAGCCAGTGTGTGCAGTGTAACGATCCTAAGTCTCCAGAGAGGCAGCCTGATCAAATACTAGAGCAGTCTTGATGACATTACAAAGGAGACTTGTTCAGTCCAAAGAGACAAAGGAAGTCCTCTCTCTGCATCCAAATTCTGATGCCAAACTTTGTCAGGACTGGATAAAAATGAGGCTTGGGAAACTTGAATGACTGGTTGTTCGTAAGAGCCCAAGAGCACTTCAAGTAAGGTCTATTAATTATTATCAAAATAGGAAACATCAAAAGATCCTTAAGTATTATAGTGATACTACCACGAAAGTTTGGATTTCTGCCATTCTTTTGTTCCTTCCTATGTTCATTATGCAAAAGTCTCTATAAATGCCAAATACCTCTCCACAAGTTCTCAGTTCAAATAAAATTCTTCAGTGTCTGACAATTCTGCCATTTGCAAGTCCTCCACCCCCTTGAAAGCTAGCTTATTTGGGGAGAGATGTTTTAAGAACTCAATCTATTCCAACAAATCCAGTATTCCAGGACTTGAGCTTCATGTTTTGAGTCAGCAGAACTAACTCTGACTCTCAGAAATTACGGCAGGATTGCAGGAGAACTCTGAGATTGATGGATAACTTAACAGGAATTTATTTCCCATCATTCTGAAACTCAAGTCATGTTCCTTACTGAAAACAAATGGTTTCTACACCCATTGGATGGACACTTCCTGGTCCTATACTCAAAATTTTGCTTCAAGAATGGAGTTGCCTGGACAAGCAGGTGAGCATTTTGACCTCCCATAGGGTGCTACTTCTATGTCTGTCTCCCCTTTGTGTGAAAGGTGCATCACTTTCAGCCCACCTGTGGCACGGACTCCTTTTCTGGCAAGTATCAATGGCTTGCCTCTTCTATTTGTCATAGGTATTCGGGGCAGCTCCTTGGGAAGAGCAGAAGATCCTTCTTGCTGTTTGGTAGCAGTTGAAGTTACAACAGATTCCTCTGGGTCTGGTTTCTTCTTTTTTTGTGCTTCTACTGCTTTTTGTTTGGCATAAATATATTCTAGCTTCTTCAGGACAACCTCTTCTGTCTTCCCTACAGAAAAAAGTATCAGAGAGTCAAGCTATATTGAAACTCTCTTTCCAAAATGAGAGAACTGGACAGAACAAAAGTAAATCTATTAAGTTAACACTTTTCAATTACTGTACAACAAATAACCACCACTCTCAACAAGTAAATAGCGTATTTAGTAACAGTGGGGAGTCATCACCTATTTATTCCAAGATTTTTTTTTCCCCCATCAGAAATAACCATACATTTTAGAACTTATCTGCAAGTTCAATGAGCAAAAACCAGTTTGGACAAGCACTAGTTGTGGCTGAACATTTGAAAAATATCCACAGCTGTGAAAAAACACCCCACAACTTCACATATCCTAATGATATAAATTTGTGTGACTACCACACAAAATGTTACCTTTACCTGGTACAAAATTTCTTGGACTAAAGGACCCTGTTACTCAAATGACATTTAGACAGACAAATGTACAGTTTACCAGGGACACGGAAACTGTAACCTCTTTTATAGCTTGTTTTCTGCAGATGCACCCAATTTAATATGATCAGAGTTGAAATAACTGCAGTGGTGTCCATGAAAATTGGCTTGTCTTCTGCTTAGTATTCATGTACTACCATCATGGTTTATCTTTAATTAAATCTATATTTATCTAAATCTCCTCAGTGAGGACTTCCCTCATCAGTTTAGAGGTAATTCACTAGGAAGGCAAAAGATCAGAAAAGCACTTCATGAAATTATTTGCTTTCATTGCTTGCTCAAAAGGCCTATTTGGCCTTTTCTTTCTGGGTTGAGGGCCCACTCACTAAAACACTTTTTTTTTTTTTAACCGAGTACCTCAAATATAGATTAATTGATTCACATAAACACACAAGATTTAAGTATCTTTCATTTCTACTTTACAGGGAGTGTCCTGTTGTCATTCCCAGACAGCAACAAGATCACAAGAATAATGTTTTGGTTTTTTGCATGCATTTTGGCACTGGCTAAACACATCACAACTTTACTACACCTCCAAATGAGATAGAAAGACACAATAAAGACAATACGGTTTTGTCTTGCAATGCCTCGAGAAGCAGCAGCTCAGAATACACCCCAGCTTTGTTCTGTGGACAGACACTACTAGCACCAGTTCTCAGAAAAGCAGAACAAGCTGACCAAAGGTGGCAGAGGCTTTGGGACCGGTCACAAAACACCTGTGTATACGTGTGAAGCACTGAGCAGAAAAGTAATTTCAGGGAACGATCAAAGAAAGAATGAAGTGACGTCCCCTCCCATAGCCAATGTACAGGAACCTAAGCCTGTGGCTTGTAGCACAGACATCTTCCTACCCTTCCTTTAGGCATAAGGGAAAACAAAAGTGGTTCTCATCAGCATGATGACTGTACTGCTGAGTCAGAGCTCTGCAGGTCTTTGCTTGGCGTCAAGAGTCTAAATTTTATGTGAACTAATGATTCACATGGATCTAGAGGATTACTCCACTCGCTCTGGCTCTTAAAAGCCTTTTCTTTCATTATTCCAGGTGGTCTGTATCCAAAAACAGTCTCACCTGAAAGCGTGGACACTTTTCGAATTAAAATATCTTGGTTGCGTGTCAGTAAAGTCTTCTGTCCCATAAGTTTATCTGCTTGATCAGTCAATCCTTGGATTTCTTCGAAGGCCTAGAAAAGTGGCAGGGAACAGATTCATAAACCAGGGATATACAAAGTAATAAAATAATTTTCCTCCCCAGACACATTTCCAGGATCTATTTAGACATTTTCATTATCTTGAGAAACCAGGATGAGAAAGCATGTGAACGACCATGTAATGCCAGCTTTCCCTAAGTGCAAGCTGAGAAGTGATAAACACCTTGTTTGCCCTTCCCCCAAAGTTCAACTATTTTAAAGAAAAACAAAACAACAACAAAACCACCCACAAAACAAACAAACAAACAAGAACCCAAAAAAACCCAAACAAAAAAACCCACACCACCCACAAAAAGCACTCAACACTTTTATCCCACAATTTCAAAGTAGGGCTGATAAGCATATCTACAACTTATGTTTTATTTCCTGTTTTTTACACCTTTACAATTATGGCTTTTATGTCATTAGAACACTGAATGAAATGTTACCTTTTCCTGCATTAAAAAAAAAGGTTTCAATGTATTTCAGGATTGCGTGATGCACACAGTGAACCACTATGGAATTAAGACACACCCTTCCATGGTTAAATTCACACAGAATACAGCAAGGCAAGGGCTACTCTGAAAACATACATCTGCCTCATCAAGATTAAGCTTTTGGAAAGAGAAGTTGTTTCAGGTACTGTTTTATTCTGAAGAGTCCTGCAAAGGTGACATAAGTTCTCTTTTCACAGTATCACCAGGACTCACTCAAAGACCTCATGCTAGCTTAATTTCTCTGTCTGAATTAAATGATTCTCCTCCTCACTTAAGCTTCAAAATACTTACTTGCTTGAGAATGTAGGATTTTGAGACCTTGGGAAGGTTGTGTAATCCCAGAGCTTTCTTCAGCTTTTCAAAGAGATCTCTCATTTCATTACGTCGCCGGCGTTCGTTTGCTGTGTGCGTCTGGCGGTAATGAGCAAAGGCTTCTGCCTCCGTCTTCAGCCTTCTGCTCCGGAACTGCCGTTTATGCTGGAGAAGTAACCGTATTGACCAGTTTAAAGAAAAAAAAAGGCAAACAAAGTCATGCCAATTGACCAGGTTTCTATAGACATGTGAAGATTTCATGTCATGCTATTCTGCTGTTATGTCTTCATGAAAGTTCAGTGTCAGAAGCACAGGCAGTAAGCATAAAATGCTGACCCACAAGAAATGACCAACTTAATCAGACCAACCCTAAAGAAACAGATATTGAGCAGTCCCTTCTATTCATAAGCTTTTATTTTTTGCAATACAAGGCTACTCAGGTAAACCACAGGATTACAGCAAAATCACACATCTGAGTTGCTGTTTGCTTGTCAAGAAAGTCTACTAACAAATGAAACAAACAGAGCAAATATAGGACACTTGAATTTTTCCCTGGAGTTAAAACTAGTCTGATATGTTTTGTTTCACGGGTACATACGGGTTGGGGCTAAGAGACACTGTAGGTAAGAAAGACAGTATTTTAAAACTTACCACCCCAGACTTCTACTGAGAAACAAAGTGGCAAAGACAGGCCCTGATATTGAATTTGCTGAAGTTTCCAAAAAGGTTGTCAGGCAATAAGCGTAAGTACTAATCGCTACAGATTCAAAGGTTTGTTATTTCATCATTAGTCTTAGAGGTTTTGTATAATTATGCTATTTATTTTGTGATGAAGTAACACTTAAAAAGTAGTATTTATGTGGGGTTTTTCTTACATCATTTTAGGTCTGCTCCAAACCCCAGTGAATCAGTCAGAAGACTTCTCAGGTACAGCGATACTACTATGCAGCCTGCTGGCCTTAAGAGGAATCTGAAGACTATCTCCTGAAACCTGACTCTTGACATCCATTTTGCCCTCGCACGCAGACTGAGCACGCTAAGGCTGCAACTGCATCTGCTCGTGTTGGGCATTTCGGGTTCCTTTCAAGGAAGGGCCTCATGCTGTAACTTCCAAGGCAGAGAGAAGAATACATGGATGAGGCGAGGCAGGCAGAGCATCCTGGAACCTGTCTCAGGCGAAAGCACACATACCTGTCTGCTCTATGGAGAAGACGTACACCAGGCTGACACCCCACCTCAAAGCCCCATCCCACCCCAGCAGGTAGCTCTAGATCTGACATCAAGCACATCACAGGTAGTTATCATGGACAATTAGTGAAACTGGCTTCAAAGCCCCCCTAAAATACATCATAAGCTTCAGAAGGATTGCAATGAGCTACGGTTGGAAAGGATTCTGTGTTATCTTTAACTTCCCTAAGTATGTATTATTTAAACTTTGTTTTCAGAACTCCTTCACCCAGTACAGTGCCTGTAAAATCCTACATGCTATCTTCAACACATGGAAACACTTCTCAGTTGTTGATTATTTTATGCGTGCTGTAAAAATTATTTATGCCGAGAACACAAATCCTAAGCAAAAGTGCTAATAAAAGACAGATATTCCTCCCCTATATGAAGGCAAATCTGAAACCCACCGATGCCAACAGCAGTCCTCCTTCTTTAATGAGACTTGGACTGAACCCCTACCCCCCATATACACATTTGGTTTCTCACATTTCATCATAAATATATGGAAGGTAATTGCGTTAAGAATTGCACTTGAGATGAAAGTTTATCTTTAAAATGGAGGCGTGATACCAAAAGGAAAGAGGAGAGCAAACATATACCTTTGTACGTTTTTCTGATAATTTTTCATCCGAAGAATTACGAGCATGGTATCTGGAAGAAAGGTAAAAAGTTTTTCCCAACACTACTCATCTCATGCACTCTATCCTCATTAACTACATTCCAACAGCCAAGAATTACTCATTTTTTATCTCTTGAAATCAACTCTTCCTTGTATAACTACATGAAAGCAGGATACTATTGAGCTTTCTCAAGAAAGTGAACTCTAATGCCATCATCGTGGAAAAAAAATAAACTGTTCTGAAAGCTGTAAAATTAACCCACAGTGCAAAAAAACCCCAAATCATTTCACTATATGCCAAAGAGAACAAATTCAGCCTATGACAGCTGCAGAAACTAGCTTTTTTTTTTTTTAATTACACTTCAGTTCTTTATTAAAAAAACAGCCCAGAGATTCAATAGATGGCAAAATAATCCCCCCACCACCAAGAACCAACCAAAATCCTCATATTTATTACTATCCTAATATGTAATAACAGCTTCCTCATATCTCAGGAGCTTCAAGAAAAAGAACAATACACATTTGAAAGAATTATTTCTTACAAAACATTACATCTGTTTTTCTCTCTCACTGAAAGATCTTCACAATGTATAGCAAAGTCACCAGCTAAGGATAAAAGTTGAGCTGTATCTTTGAAAGAAAAAAAACAAAACATAAAGCACACACCTATCTGGGAGGTATATAATAACCCCTAATAAATTTTCTAAAGTTTCTCCAAAAAATTCTTCAAACAAAAAGAACTAACAATGCAAGGTTCCCCATTGTTTTGGTGCAACTGAAAAATAGCCATTACCACTTTTACATCAAGTAAGCCATGTTTTCACTTTGTATTTTGTCATTATAAATTCAAGGGCTGCAACAGTAATAAAACAATCAAACAAAAATACAGAACAACAGCAATGACAACAACAACAAAAAAAAGCCAAGCTATCCAACCTTGGCAGACTATATGTAAATAAGAAAATAATTTCATTGGTGGGGCAATGGTCCCAAAGACAAAGCTTTCATTTAGAAGATCATAGATTAAACTCATGACTGCTCCTGCCTAAAAACAGTAAGTCCACCAGCAAGAGTAATCAAAACTTGCAAAATCACACTTAAATCAAAGATGTCCCTGCTCATATTCGGTTTGCAGGAAGGGATGTGATTAATTCACAATAATTTTACATTAAAACAAACGCATCCCAATGAACAAATTAATTAGAGGAGAAAAAAATAAAAATAAAAAAAATGCTAAGACACCTCACATCTACTCTTACTTACAACAGCCCCATCCTCACAGACACTGGGAAGCACCTGTGCTCAGGAAGACCTGACACAAGCCTTGCTTCATCTTACCATCACACTGAACCTGTTGTTTAACGGGTTCATTCAATGCCAGCTCATCAATAAAATACAAAACTGTAGTGCTCCCCAAGGATGCTTACTTCTGTTTGGAAGGTTGGGTATTAGCAGCTGTGGCCTTCAGACGGGCAATGTTAATCTTCTCTGAAAGCTCCTCCACGGTCTCAATGTCCACCTGCTCGTCATCCTCACTGTATTCACACGCATCCTGGAACAGTTTTTGTTTTGTTTTTTAAAATGAGTATCTACTCAGCAATAGAGCTCAGGCCAAAACAGTTGCACTTCAGTCTCAAAAAGAGATTACATTATAACATTAAGAACCATTAAAGAATCAAAATCTCCAGCTACTTTGGCCAATAAACAGTACTAAGCAGGTGGTTATTTTAACTGTCACCTCTAGGAATTCCTCCCACTAGCAAGTCTGCAAAATGACTTTTGGTGAGGGCAAAGCCCAACTCTGTCATTTCTGCTTTTACTGTGGGCGAGATATAAAAGCTTTCACGGGGCAGAGCTTTCCTGCCTCCATATTCCAGTAAGATTAAACTGTCTTTACAACCTACTACTGGATACCCTTACTAATTATAATTTTTTTGACACAAGTTGAGATTATCACCTTGGCAATGGTCTCTTATCTAAGCTAACAACAGTCAGAACATCATACAACCAGGCTTCTTTGGGTCACAGGAAACTGTTTACACGATGAAGAGTATGATTTTGTCTCCTTTCAAAATGCTGTCCAATAATTATTTTAAATAATTAAGTAGCAGATTCTCCATGTTTGCCTGACACAGAAAACTTTCTACCATCTGTGAAGATGGAGATAGAGAACAACTGCAGTGCTGTAGCAACTACAAGAGTTAAGTATCAATCTTGTGATCATTTGTAGTACCAGGTGATTCCCACCCCCAAGAAACAAGCCTTATTCAACTAATTTTTTGTATTGCAGTTTCTATTAAAGCCTTTTGGTTTTGTTTTTTTTTTTGTTCTTACAGGATGCAGAACTCTTTTTCCTCCTTAAACAAGGAAATCTAATTCCATTCTGCACTATTTCACACAGTTCCCTGAACTAACATAATCTTGTCCTCCTATTCTTCTGAATTTCCTTGTTCTCTTTGTCCTTCTTTTCTTTCTTTTTGAGGAGACAGGATCTGCTCCTCCCCTGAATACTTACCTGAAATTGGTGCAGTTAATTACAAAAAATACTAGGTGCAGAAGAGTGGGGGAAAAAAAAAAAAGCAACGTGCAATACCAGATGAGTAAGTGGCCTCTAATAGATGCTTTTCATGGTACTGACTAAAGTTATCTGCAACACTGCTGTTTTAGAAAACTGATTAGAAAGGAGAAAGTGCTGTATTTATTCAGCTGACCACAGATTTGGCTACAAACAGCACTGTAACAAAAACAAACAAGAGCAGCCTAAATTACCACACAAGCATAACTAACAAGTGGTTACGGATACACATTTCCAATCACCAGTCATGAAATTTACTGCAGCTATGTTAGTTTAAAGGGACTCAATTTATAACCAGACAGTAAATCTTAGATGATCATTTCTTTTTTGACAAAGAAGCAAGTTTTCTAATAACCTCGTGTTTGATAGAATATTTGTTGTCTTCACACTGACTAAATACAACCTTTTCTAAAAAAAAAAAAAAAAAAAAACAACAAAACAAAAAAAAAAAAAAAACCACAACAAAACCCCAAAACAAC
>JANIJG010023405.1:26083-67685 GCA_024611175.1 Megaceryle torquata
GAAAACTGTCTGACTGGCTGAGACCAGAGAGGTAGGATCAGTGGCACAAAGTCTAGCTGGAGGCCAGTAACCACAACCAAAACCCAAATCAAACCAAACCCCACAACTCTGAAACCCACAATTTGCAGCAGGGCTACCTAAAACTCAAAAGATCAACATAAAAATTGCACCACTCTGACACCCCAGAGTGACCACCACTGTGAATCATGCTGCCACACAAAATTATCAGTATTTTTTTTAAACCTTGTGTAATAATACATCACCTCCCACAGCTGTGCGACTGAGCCTACAGAAAACTGAGAACAGAACAGTATGAAGAGTAAAGCAAGGTCGCCCTCCTTTACAAAAGGCTGCACGGGGGATATAATCTTTCTGAAGTACAGCAATGCATACTTTGTAGCAATGTAGTCTTTAGTAAAGTGAGCGTATGTGTATACATCTGTATGTAAAAAGACATATAAAAAACCCACAAAGGTGTGTCTGTGCATCCTTATTTCTGCAAGTCATTATGCTCACTCCCGTGTTATCTACTATCTCTATCCTTGTAAAAAGTCCTGTCTTTTGGAAAAGAGAGAGAAGAGCAAAGGAGAGTGACCTTCAATGAGAAATTACTAGCCTTAGAGAAGAATCTCACTCTTTCTTTCAAAGAGACTTTTAACATCTTCTGACTTAAAGACACCATTCTTCTCTCTCCGGGAAAGCAGCTCTAATCTCTGCTGGGTTCTGTATTTGGAAAGGAGATAAGCAAGTTGTTCTACTGCTACTACTTGTGGGGTTTCTTGCGGCTTTCGCTCAGAGCCACTATGAATCTCTATTAGGCCATAACAGTTCTTGTTACAAGTATAAAGAGCAGCGTGCAAATAAAATAAATTCTCATCTGACTTGGCAAGTACGGTACTGGCACTGGCGGAAACTTAAGGCAGTACTGTTTCTCCCTGTTTTAATTACAAGTTAATTTTAAGTTCTCGAAGAACTTAAAATCCTTATTTTTCTGTCTTGTAAATATTCTTCCAAAAAGTCAGACTTGTTAGCACTGGGATGAAGTAGAGCACACAGAAAATGAATTGTCTTTACCCAGGAAGAAGTGTATCACTTTGAACTTGCCAGGCTGGTCAGAAGCTACATGTCACCACTGGTGCCCATGACAGCAGAATGAGAGTCAGGAGACACCACATTCCTGTGACCTTGGTGAGGTTCAAACCACATACTGCTTGCAGTCTAGATCCAGAAAACATATGCAATTGAAACCAAGTTAACACTACACTGCAATTCAGCACAGGCATTTCCACAACTTTCAAACGCTGCCTGTGAAGACTATGCAACTTTGCTTCATGTCTGTTAAGTGGATCTGTATGTTTACAGAACCTTAGGAAATCTAAGTTCTACTGTAAAAAACCTCACTTGAGGAATACCACTTACGTAAACGGCACTTTTTCAACAACTCCTCACGCTTGCTTTACTTGATACAGACTTTGTCAAAATTCTGTTTTAATGAACAGATGAGACTTTTTGGATGTATTTTTTCTTCAGCTCATTTTGTCTTAAGACAACAGATGCATCCAAGTTGCCTTTAAGTCAATTCTGTAGCTTCTCTATTGAAAAGCAGAGACTGACCCATTTGCACAAGGTCACAGAAATGCAGGAAAATAAAAACGCAGCAAGTTCTTAATTGCTGTGCCAGGGTTCACAGAGCCATCTGAAGGATGTACTAGAGGATTCAGAGTGCTTAAGTTCCAAGAACTGCTCAGCTGAGAAGAAAATAAGCTTGAAGCTGAAATTAAAGTCTACTAACTGGTAAGAGTAAGAGGAGGTAAAGCAAAGGGGAAGTTGGAAGACATCAAATTTGCAGCATCTCTCAGATGCAGACCTCTTGCTGAGCCACAACAGCTGATGTAAACATGTAACACAGCTACTTCTATGGCCTCTTTTAATTCTCCCCAAGGCCTGGTGAGAGAAGGACAAGCATCATAAAGCCAGAGGAAAAAAAAACCTCTCTGAACAAAAATTATTCAGATAAAGATGCTATTTAAATTACAGAGCTCCTGAATAAGCTACATACCATTATGGTGAAAACATTACATGTGTGAGGGGTACAGGGTTACACAATTTTAGCAGGTCACATTTTATGACAACAGCTTTATTTCACTATACATGAAGCACTTTTCATTGTCTGCTTTCCTGGGTCATCCGTAAATCCTCCTTGATGCTGAAAGCTTCCTGGTATCTTCCCTTGCTTTTCCACAGCATCACTGCTGTGATTCTACATGGAAGAGGCACGTACTGCTTTCCTTCAGTTGGCAGAACTACTGTCTAAACTGCACTTGGATATCACTGCACTGCAGGGAAGGGGGACGTGCAGGGCAGTTCAAAACATGTTACAAACCAGGAAGCAAGGGGAAATAAAATAGGAAATGAGCTTACTGTAGAAACACCACCATGGGAAAAGCTTTTGAGTGCTGACAAGTTACATCAGGTTAACCAAAGGGTTGCTAGTAATTATCCAGCTAGTGCTGTTCTAATGGGGGAACTTTTCCCATGCTATCATACTAGAAAAATGGTATTCAAAACCTAACATGTGGCATCTTTTCCATGAAAGACAGGGAAAAAAATAAAAACTCTCTGCTGCCCACCAAGAACTCTGCATCTTTAAGTTATGAATATGGACATATGTAAACCAAAACCCATTACTACTTCTTCATTCTTACATCTAACAATAAACAGGAAAATGCTTCAGGATGATAAATCTTTCCTTTCTACCTCTGACTTGCTAACAGCAGGAAAAATATCACAAACTTGAAAATCTCCAGAAGTCCACTTAAGTTCCTCCATAAGAACAGCTGTTCCTAATGCAAGTACTGCCAACCTGTCAAAGGCTAAACCCTATTCATAGCCCAGCATGACTTCTTGTCGGGCTGCAAAACTTCTACAAAGCTTCTGGAAGCCCTACCTTTCTAGTATCAGTCTAAAAATCTAATGAGCAAATTGCCTGATGGTAGAGCATCTTTAGTGACGATGCTGAGAAAAAAGAAGGGTAGATGACAACAACTTTTATTAGGCATTACCCAAGTCAGGATCTGCCTTCTATGCTACGATGTCAGCAGATTTCACACGTGATCTGTACAAAAGCTCAGAATATGCAAGAGATTGATAGAACTTAAATTGTCCACAATATATGTCACTTGCACTTTTTATTAAACTTGCAATGTTCCACTAATTCATAATAGTTCCTTATTTTACTGTTCATCTCAGAAAAAGAATTATTAAAAACCCCCACAATAACAACTTTATAAATAATTTGCCAGACACAGAAGCTGCATTTAGACTAGTAAATTAAATGGGACCATGGGACTTATCTGCAGCACTATAATAATAGAACAATCCCTGTCATGGTTTTCCTTAAACTAACAAGCACTTAGGTGAACAATTTATAGACACCGTCCTTCTCAGTAGGAATTGTGTGCAATCATCATGTCTCAAGAGATTAAGAATTTAACATCATGTCCCAGACCATCGCACCTGAGTTTGTTCAGACAACAGGTCCTGATATTAATTAGTTTGCTTATATAAGATATTGTCAGACTACTTCATATCACCAAATCCACAACAATCAACCCTCCTAAGCTTGTGATGCAATTCAGGGTAGGAAATAAAAAAGGGCTAAGATACCATCTCAGGAAGCTTGTCTCTCTTCCTTGAGTACAGAAGTCTAAAAGAGTCTTTTAATTCAAACACACAAAATTAGCTCAAGGTAAGAAGGTAATCTGAAGAGCAGCAATATGCAAAAATAAGAGCAATAAAGTCATTACTACAATAAAAACCAATGTGGGGAAATCACAGAATCACTAAATTATTTCCATTGCAAAAGACCTTTACAATCACTAAGTCCAACCATTAACCTAACTCTGCCAAGCCCACCACTAAACCACGTCCTTCAGTGCTTCACCTTCATGTCTTTTAAACATCTCCAGGGATGGCGACTCCAACATTTCCCTTGGCAGCCTGTTCCAGGGCTTAACAACCCTTTTGGTGAAGAATTTTTTTCCTAACATCTAAACATCCCCTGGTGTAACGTGAGGCCATTTCCTCTTGTCCTATCGCTTGTTACCTGGGAGAAGAGACCACCCTCGCCACAACCTCCTCTCAGACAGCTGTAGAGAGCAATAAGGTCTCCCCTGAGCCTCCTTTTCTCCAGGCTAAATAACCCCAGTTCCCTAGCTCTTCTCAAGACTTGTTCTCTAGACCCTTCAGCAGCTTCCCTGACCTTCTCTGGACACGCTCCAGCACCTCAATGTACTTCTTTGAGTGAGGTGCCCAAAACTGAATCCAGTATTTGAGGTGCGGCCTCAGCAGTGCTGAGTACAGGGGGATGATCCCTGCCCTCGTCCTGGTGGCCATACTACTGCGGAGACAAGCCAGGATGCTTTAGTACAAATGTATTAAAAATGAAAAAGTAATAGCTACTACAGGGAGGTTGCAATCATCTTGACTCTCACTGGAGTTCTCTGGAGCTTTTAACAGCTATTTTCTGAGCAACTAAACCCAGTCCATATTCCAAACTAGTAGTGAAAGAGTGGTGATTACTATTTTCATATGCAGAAGTGTTAGTGGATGTGTGGTACGCTGTGCTTCTATGTTTTCACGAGCTTAATGAATCAGATAAACGTCCCCTAGTAGCCTGTTTATATGATCAAACTTCATCCAGTTGGACAAACAGTACCAGTGCAGCCTGTCTAGTAAGCACCAGGCTGATAAGAGAGTACATCCCAGTGAAAATAACAGAGACATATATTTAGATTTAAAACAGAATTCTCTGTTAGGAATTGACATGCTAACTTAACTTGCAGGCAGCACAGATTAACAAACCAAGAACTCACTCAAATTACAGATGGGTTTTTAAGAGTCCTCTAATATCTCATTCCTTAGCTTACTCACATTTGTGTGAGGAGCTTATGCTCAAGACCTACCATTCCAAGGCTTACCAAACCATGCTAGTCAAAACCTGCATAGTAAGTTTCTTCCAAAACAAACGTCTTAAAATTTCTATTATTTTTTTTCCTTTCATCATCCTTTTGCAGGACAAAAGAAAAATACATCTTTTAAAACATCACCTCTGATAACAGGTTACTCTGTGACCTAGACATTACATTACTTGTTGGCTTAACAAGAGGTTCTTAACAACAGGTTCTTAAATCTACTGTGTCTGCAGCTTATCTGGCATCAGGCATGAACTAAAACTTGATATCCTCAAAACTTAGTAACTGCTGAAATGATTGAAGGATACAGGAGTTATCAAACTGTCACCATCTGACTCAAGACAAGACAGCAACAGCTCAGCTCTCGGCTTGAAAGAACTTGCAAAAATGACACCTGCTTTCAGTTTCCTCACCTTCCCCCAGCTGAGATGCTATCATCTTGCTTGAGAACAGTAAGCTGGAATGTGAACTGATTAGTCCATTTTTCTGGAAGTTAATTAAATTATCTAAAAGCCAGAGTTGTTAACTTAACCAAGTTACTCTGGATATGATCAGAAAAAAAAATATTCTGATTTGGTTTTCAACTGAGAGGACTACATTAACACAAACCAGCTAGAACTACATACCTTCAGATTATTTCCAAGGACACTAATGTAACCTCTCCCATTTGCAGTTTGTCCGTTCTTCAATTCTTCCCCAGTTTAACCTTTCTCTTTCCACTTTTTCCTCATCCCGAGAAAACGAGACCTTATTTCTTATGTCCATCTCACTGACAAAACCACAACTTTGCACATTTTAAGTAGCAGTGCAATGCTTAAGTGACATACTGATCTATAAAAAGTACATCAAGGAGTTACACGGGGAATCATTTTCTTCTAATTTTGGGGTGAAATTTAATGGAAATTCTATAAATATTAAAATCTAAACATATTTTAAACTACACTAGCCACAATGTTTTACTCTTTCTGTGTCTTCCAGAGCAATTTTGTTTGCAATCCAATATGGAACAACAACTTTCACACACTACTGACAGGTACTAGATTTCAAAGGGAATTTAAGGAGAGAAGCAAACAAATAAAAAAGGACTACAAAGTTAGTAGAATCAAACAGCTTAAAATAACAGAAATACTAGATTGACAACTATATTTTAGGATTGTAAGTCATATTACAAGGAACCAAGTAGCTTGAGTAAATCCTGGAGAAAGACAACATGCAACAGTTCTATTACAGCTTTCTCATTATAACCCTTGTTATCTGAAAACCAGACAATTTCTAGAAGGCCGCTAAAAGGCTACCTATGAAGAGGAGGAAAAAAAAAAAAAAGGCATGCAGCTAAGAAGAAATAAGACATTTCTACTTTGAACCCTGATCTAGACTTTCTAAAGAAACTTCAGTCCAGCAAACATTGTACTCTGTTTTTGAAATCCGTGGATTGTGAAAAGTTAAAGAAACAAACAAACAAAAAATAAAAATTCCTTCATAAATAGTTAAATGCTTACCACTGTTTCAACATCTATTTCCTCTTCACTTGGGAAGTCAGAAGCACCATCCAGCATCTCATCAGCAGAATCATCAGTTTTTTCATCCTCTTCATCATCATCATCGTCGTCATCATCATCCTCCTCTTCTGAATCATCAGCAGTTACATCAGTGGTGTGCACGTAACCCTTTTTGTGATACCTGGGTTCCTGTGCCCTCTCTCCTGGTGTCAGGAAGTCACTTTTCTCAGCTTTGTTATCCACCTCGCTTTTATTTTCTAAAGTGGGTACAATGCTAGATATTTTGCTCCAAGAACTGTTAACGTGTGTTACAATATCATGACCTGTTTTCATTTCTTCCTGAGAATCAAAAGCATCTTGTTCTTTGTTGTTACTGCCTTCCGGCCTAGCTACCTTTGCTTCACCTTCCTTGGCACTGACTGCGTGCTCTTCTCCTGAAGCATTATCCTGCTCTTTGGCAGGACTGATTTCAGACTTGCTTCCTTTTATCTCTCCTATGCTTTCTGCTTCTGTAAAGTCTTTGTACTCCTTCCTTTCCATATCTGGCTGTATGGCATCACGCTGGCATTCTTGTCTGTTCTGGGACAGTTCAGTCCCTCTCTGTTCCTTCTCGTTCTCCAGTGGTGTATCTTGTTCTTTTTGACTCTGTGACTGCCTAGAACTTGCCTTGTTGTCCTCCATCCATGACTGTACATCTCCTTCCTGCTCTTTTACTGCTTTCTCTTCCTGTACAGCATGTATTTGTTCCTTCTCATGGTTCTTCAGCTGTGCAGTCTCCTGATTTTCAAGACTCTGTGGATGCACACTACCCAGAGGAGCAACTAGGCACTGATCTGATGACCCACAAACAGTTTCAGAGCTAGTTGAAACAGCCTCCACTACAGTTTCAGAACTGGCAGAATCCTCTTTCTCCTCAGAAGCCCCTTTTTCCTCATCATTTGGCTTCTCACTGATGTAAGAGTGGTCAGATGATATGACATCTGCAGAAACATCATGCTGAGAAGAGCTATCATCACAAGAACTCTCTAGCACCTTTGAGTCCTTCTCCACCATCTCTAATGTAGTGGAATTTCTATCAGGTGCAATTATGCCACATGCTGACTCTTCAGCAATATTTGACTGCTTAACCGACAGCTCATTTTCTTCTTGTTTCCTATCTGACACTATGACCTCAGACTCTGTAACTTCAACATCATCTGAGTGTGAAGCCTTCCCATTCTCCTTCTGCTGTGCAGCATCCAAGTCCTCTTTCTTGCATATCTTCCTATAATCTTTCTTCATCTGAAGAGATGCGAAATGGTTAAGAATGGAGTTTGGCACCGTTTTCTGTCCTGGGAGCTGAAGTAAAGCAAAACCACCGGACTGTAAAGGTATGAGATTAGCAGTGGTAGCTGGCAGACCACCTGAGCTGCAGGTTATTTTAGACTCGGAGGTTGTTTGATTTGTCACGCTGCTGGCAGCCGGAGGAGAAATCCTCAAAGTCAGAGTGCCTGCCTGTGACACAAAACTTGTCACTGAAGGAAGAAGAGAAGATGCTTGAGTGGCTACAGTAGATGTAGGGGATAACTTGGGTACTGTAGTTTGTACAGAGGAATTTGCAGCAGGAGGAGTGGAAGACACTGAAGAAGTGGGAGACACAGGTGACTCAGGAGGCTTAGAAGGTGTAGGCAACCGGATTCCTACAACAGATCCTGTGAGGGAAACAAGACATCAACTAGTACTTCCTCAACGCAATTTTTCTTTTTTTCTTCCTTTTAGTTTTAGTATCTGATGCTGTATTAGAAGACTAAAGCACTCAAGGATCACAAATGACCAGAATTTCTCAGTGAAAGAGCTGGTACTGCATAAAGACATATAAACCGTTCAACTTTTCAATGGAACACTCCCATGTAACACATGAGGTGGCTACTCTAGAATGTATTTAACAGCAAGTTATAGCATTAAACTTTTAATCAAGAAAGACAATGGATTTAGTTTTACTTTCCTATTTACTGGAAAGAAAAAAAAAAGTGTTTTTTCTAAAAAATAAAGAAAATAATATTTAGATATCTTTTTTTTTCCCTCAGAAAGACTTCCACAGAGAAAACCTATGACAAGGTTTACACGACTGTATCATAATCTTTTTCATTTTAATGAACATTTCTGCAGCATCTCAGAATTCCGTAAAACAAGGAGGAAAAAATACCACCACTGCCAACTAGCTTCTCTTGTACAGCAAAAGAGTCAGAAATGAATTCAACAAATTTTTTTGACTGATTCTTTACTACACCTCATGCTCAAACCTCAACTAAGGCACAGGATTATTTTGTCTCCTCCCTGCAGTTTTATCATCTACCATGCTTACTCTCGCCTCTTTTTTCAACACCACTCTGCCTCCCTCTACTCTTGATGCTTCTTTATAAAGGGAGAACAGAAGAAAAATCCTACTGGAAAGTAAACAGGCATTTAAAGTATATTTTGCTTATAAACGTTTGGTGGTTTTGTTTTGTTTGGTTTTTTTTACAAATGTGTAAAACAGTATGCTCAACAACCGTCGTATGTATTTCCTGTCAGATACCTGCAATTTCTAACTCTTCCAACCCTGTCTTCAGCTATGCGCTAGAGAAACAGCTGAAAATCTTATTTTTCTTCTCACACTCTAAGGAGAAAAGACAACAATTTTGTACTGCAGTGTAACATTTTATCCCAATGTGTGCTGGAGAAGCACTAACAAACCTGCAAACCAAACAAAAACAGAGATGCACATCCAATGAGACACAGGTAACAACTAATTAAGACAGAATCTCCAACAAGAATTATTTTTGAATCACCAGATCAACAGAATTTGTTATAACAGTACAGTGGATGTGGCTCCACTGCCACACACACAGAGACCCTTTACTTGTTGTACAGAACTCCCAAATTTTGGTGACTTAGCTATTAACCAGTGATTCCTTTAGTTTAGACATGTGGTATTTGAGTTGCATTACATCTGAATAATTACACTGTGTTCTTCAAGTTCTCACGCAGAACCAAATTTAAGACTCCATTCAACTATTTCCAGTAGAGGAAAGGAGCATCACAGAGACATTTATTACACTACTAATTTCTTGGTCACATATTGGTCAGTCAAGAAACACTGGACTTTGTACCTGGATTGCGGAGCATCATTGGCTGCACACTGGGCTGGGCACCTGCAGCTCTAAACTGCTGCAGTGGGACAAGCTGAATTATCTGCCCGTTTGGGTGTCGGAACAAGTTCACCGCACCAGGGCTCCTGAGAGGTTGAAGGATCATCCTCTGCCTCTGAGTTTGCTGCGTGTTGTTTAGCAGTCGCAAAGCAGGAGACGTCTGATGCACTGGAATCAGCAACAACCGAGGTCCTAAACGTTTCTCTGTTCCAGGAGACATCTGGGGAGTCTTACTTGCAGCTTGTGGAGTAGCATCTTCTGAAACAATCAAAAAGTTTTATAAAACTCACCTAGTGAGAACAGCCTATAAATCAGGTATAATCCTTAACAAAAACAAGCAAAAATATTTTGGAAACAACTGGGTCTCTCTAAATTTGTTTTGAAAGCATTTTTTCCCCCTTTTTTATTCACTGAACACAGAGACCCAACCAGTCCGGAACAGTTGTCTTCACGCAGTTCCATTGACACTTCTCAACTACGACTTGGAAGACTTCTGTGTTCAAGTCAAGAGAGTGATTCCATACCTATTTCATAGACTCTATACCAATGGTGAAATTCCAGCAATCACAATTGGATATACATTTCTATGGGCCAAGCAGCCATAGACCTGATAGCTACATTGTTTTCTGCCTCAACCTGCTCAGGCTGGAATAAACCAAGCAATTTAAGAGATTACATCTCTCACCCTATTTTGGAAAGGAGGGTGGGGCAAGTGAATCTATATTTAAACTGGGTTCTACAGTTGCAGCCTGTCCAGGCTATGAAGGAAAGGGGATAAAAACCAAAAGGAAGTGTTTGCAGTAATAACCCAAAGCACCTAAGACTTACCTCTTTTTGGATTCACTGAAGGACTCGAATTAATTCCAGACAATATAATCGGAACAGATCCAGCAGAGGAAGTTGGTGTGGTCACCACAGCTGTAGCTGTTGTAGTGGTTGCAGCTGTTGTTAGAACAACTGTAGAAGTGGATGTTGTGACAACAGGACAAGTAACAGTTGGTGTCGTTATTACAGTTTTAGGGAATGACGTGGCTGGTACCGGTGCAATAATCCCCGTTGCTGTTATGTTCACAGTGGCAGTCGGAGTGGTGGATGAGGGAGCAGTACACAAGTTGATTCCAGGTGTTGCAGGAGCAGCTGTGACTGTAATTGCAGGAGAACAGGAAGGTTCGTTAGCTGTTGTTTGGCTAGGAGTGGTCATGGTAGATGCTGCCACACTGGTACTTTCCACAGTAATTGGAGAAGTGGTGGCTGTAGTGACCCCAGAAGAGACTGTGCATTGAGCTGGAGATGGCGTGGAGGGAACCACGGGAGTGACAACCATTACCGGCGTAGGCTTGGGAGGCAGGCATGTGCTCTTTAGAGGAATCTGCCGTAGAGCTCCAGCACTGTTTATCACAAACTGTGCGAACACACCACCAGGTGAGGGTCGGGCAGCTGCAAATAAAAACTTGCAGGTCAATTTTAATAGATTTCCTCTTTGCCTTTCATGAGGTGCTACAATTGTGATTTCAGTGTGAATTTGAGCCTCCATTTTTCTTTGTAATTAAACTGAAACCTTTATGACAGTCCTGAACACACCTTACATATTAGAAATATGTCTGCTTTATTCCACCTTCTACTGCTTTTGTTGCATTTCTTCCTGGCCACACAAAAAAGTCAGGTTATAAGGGGTTTTCTTTATCATAAAACTATGAAGAGACAGTTCTAGTTACAGTACAGGAAAACAAAACTCAGTAAAATAATGAGCTCTAATTATTTTCTAAACCTCAAAAATTCTTCCTGTAACAGCTTGTGCGATCTTCCCCTCTTCACTGCTTCTTGGTTTTTCACTCACCCCTTCTACTGTATCCGCATCTTACACAGACATAGGGGAAAGGGGCAGGAGGGAGATAGTTTGCCACGCCCCCTTCTTATTGACATGACATCCAGCAGCCGAGGACTAGATGGGACAGAATTAACCAGTGCAAAGTAATGACTATTGGGAAAATCCTTTCCCCCCCCCCCTTGCTCTCCAAGGGATCAGAATACTGCATCTACATCACGCCATATGCCTGAAGATGAGTACAACAGCACAGAGATTATGGAGCAAGCCAAACTTAAATATTGTAGTTATTCTAGGTTAAAAATGCTATATGCATACATATATCAGAACACTTAATCATATATGCAACAATCACTTCACCCATCAATGAAATGCAGCCTACTCTTTAATACTGCATAAAGACACAGAACAAGAAGTTTTATTACCAGACAAGAAAAATACCACACCTATTTACATGGCAATGAAAATTTAAGTAGAAAGAAAACAATCAGAAATTAAAGTTTTGCCAGGACACAGGTAACATCCTTTTCTCTTGTAAAGCTTCTTCAGATCTTTAGTTAATGTGTGGGAATATGCAGATGGGCACTAGATTTTTTTTATTTATTTATTTCCAGTCACGCAAAATATAATTGTTAAAGGCAACTTCCTCTCTTGCCATGCTGGGGTAACCATTTCAGTACCAACTTAGACACAAGTACCACATGCTTCTTCCGATAGTCTTTTGTTTGTTTGTTTAGTTTTTTTACTCAAAGTGCTAAGTCCAACCCTGTTTAGCTTGTGAAATCCAATGAGGTTACAGGCTGGTGTGGTTACTGGCTGCACACCTGTCGTTTCACTAATCCAGATTTGGACCTTCTTGTCTTTCACTGCTGCTTCCTGCATCTTTAGTGGTCACAAGAATTCCAACTGTAAGTGCATATCATTAGAAAAACTAACAGTGAAGAACCACAGATTAGAGTGATCCTTTACTCAATTTAATTTAAATAGATGTTTGATGAAAAGCAATTAAAAATCACAGTAAGGAAAGTCTCAAAACAAAAACCCAAGCTTAACATTCAGCATATCTCCATCCACTCTTCCTTGTCTTGAAAATATGCTCTAGTAGCATCAACAAAATAACAGTCAACATCTGTAAATGTATTCTGAAGTCAAAATAAAACTTTCTGCTTTAAAGAGGTTATTTATTGCAGAGGCAGTTTAGGCAGGCAATGCAGCCAAAGGCAGCATGCACGGAAATCAACAGCAATGCTGTACACTCGCTTTTGACTTCAGCTTCACGCAATTTAAAACACAGTAATAAGTTCCAACCTACCTATCTGTCTCTGTGCTGGGACATGGGTTTTCTGAGTCGTCACAGTGGGGGTTGAAGTAGTACTGGTGGAAGATGTAGTTTTGGGAGTTGATGTTGTGGGCACCTGGACTGATGGTGTCCCAGAAGCAGCTGGGTTAGCATTGGATGCTACCTTGGTGATCACAGTACTGAGGGTTGAGATATCAAGTACTGTGGGTCGCAGCCTGCCTGTGATATAAGCTGCTAGCCGATTGGCAGGATGTAATGCCCCCATCTGTCCCAAAAGCAGTTTGGCCTGAGGATACCTTTTATCATTAACCTGAAAAAAGTGGAAAAGGGAAATTTTGTGAAAAGAATGCTAATCCACCACCTCTGGAGAGGTGTTTCATTCCATGGGACTTCTAAGTGTCCTTTTCAAAAAAGCATTGCAATTCAGAATGGGAACTCCTAATTTTCTTACTGCCCAGGAGAACTTCAAACCACCCTGTTGTATTTTTATAATACATATTTAAAATACTACTCAGACTCTCACATAGAACCACAGAGTCCACAGGAGCATGTGAAATCACTGGAACTAGAGTGAAGCTAGCACTTATTTTTCCTGTCCATTACTTATGCTACAGTCCTGAATAAAAATGGATTCCCAAATTCAAGGACAGTTTTGGATAAAATTCTCAAACCTAACTAACACCTAGCATCACAAAAAGAATGAATACTTATGGTGTATACATTGCGACAAAACTCTCAAGAGCTTATAAAAGCTTCATCAGCTTTTTTCTTATCTGTACTGTCATTCAATACTGTAATTGAAGTATGAGGAGTTGACTAACTTCAAATTCAGAATTATAGTGGTAACTGACTGAATGGGAGAGAAAAGACAGAACATCTTTCTGAATGCCAGGCTTTATGCCTACTGGTCAATAGGAAGTTTTGGTACTGTTGCATTTTAATTTCACACTGTTTGATAATACCCTCTAAAAGCCAAATACATTTAACACACTACTAAGGCCATGACTCTTTATAGATCAACTTTGAATAAAAGTAATACATCTTGCCCTACATATTTTCTCCCCGCTAGTTTCTCTTTGAGGGTGCCATATCTGCAAAGTGTAATGAAAATAAATTTTACTCTCATTTTCTAATTCACATCCTCCCTGTATTACTATAATCACAAATACCTTTGATTTTAAAAAGATCTTCATCTTAGCCCTACAGTCCCTACCACCAATTCACAATACCAAGTTGGCAGCATGAAACTGCAGAGAAAGAACTCACTTTGAACTTAGCATTATGAAGTGTCTTGATGAACAACATATATTCTGCAAGGGCTATTAGTGAAGATTAACAGTAAGCTGTAGTAAAAAGCAGTGTAGTGTTTACAGTTTAATTCTGAAGTTTTGTCCCAGTGTACATTTCCTCAGAAAATACTCTTTCTGGGGCCTCTAACAGACATTTATTTACAAGTATTATCTGTCAAATGCATCTGCAGGGAGTTCTAAAGCACCAAGATGATGTTGAAAGAGATTCTGTACTTGGGCCACCAAGCCACAAACGGCCAAAAGGACAGGTCAAACCATCAGATGTCACACTTCCAATCAGATTTCCTGTTATTAAGTCAATCTCTAAAGGGAACAGTTTATGGAGAGGCAGGAATGCTGCTAGATACTAAAAAATCTGGTCAGGACAGGCAGAAGACTAGGCAGATAAATTAAAAAGTGTGTTCTCCCCTTAAAGGAGTGCTGGGATACTGGATGAAACTGAATCTAATCTCCACAGTAAAGGCAGAGGGACCCACCTGAATCAAGCCTGAGGGGCTCATATTAGCTTTGCGTTTGTAGACGACCAGCCTTCCTGCAGGAGAAACCCCTGCATAAAAAGGCAAGCCTTTGCCCCCATGCAGCTTCTCCTGCAGTTTGTCCAATGTGTCTGCCCGCAAGCACTTTAGATTTTCTGGGGTTTTGCATGACGGTACTGCGCTATCAGGAGTCTCCAAGACATGTATCTCGGGCTTCTCATCCTTGTCCTGGCAGGATGGCACTGAAATTTTCACTCTGGAGGAGTAGACAGGAGGGTGGTTCTCATCCTTGGCCTTGTGTTCCGAAGCCAATTCAATAATGAAGCTACCCACTTTGAGGCACTGTGGCGCGTTACTGTTGATATGCTGTGATAACATGGTCAAGATCTTATTGTGATCTTCCTCCAAGTTGCAGTCAGAGATAATCTCGATAAGTTTGGTTGGTCCACCTGGATTGGTGTGATGAACACAGGAGGTGGAGGAAGAGTCCCCCTCACTACGGGAAGACCACCAGCTTTTCTCTGAGAAAGAATTGAAATAGGTTTCTGCAATACTATGGCATTTTAATCACCTGGATATTCAAACAGTTTTATTCTGCCCACACCTCCACCCTTGTCTCAGCTGCAGGGCAACCACAAATAACAGAACTGTTCAAAGCATCACTTCCCCTTGCAGTGCATCACAAGCAAAGAAAAACTCACCACAAAACTAACGTAACTAATTCTCACAGTTCATTCCCTGCAGCCACATCATCTCTGGTTGTATCCCATTGCATCACAAGCTAAACATAGCTGGGTTGTTTCAGTACGTGGATGAAAGATCTCCAAGCAACACCAACATGCAGTAGAAAGCATCGCTGGTTATTCAAGAGACGGCACTTTTCTCTTGGAGTCAGAAAAGGACCAGTGTCCTATAGTGGCATGAGGGGTAAACATGCCACTAGCAGAACTGTCTTTTGCAGATGTGTAACAGAAGCATGACTCTCTGTTGTCATTAGAGATCCAATGTCACTTTTGCGAAACTGTAAGGATGTTGAGCCCTGTGTCCTGGCCATTTTAATTTCACCTACCAATTCACCAGCATTTTCAACTAGTTGTGTTATTTTTCCATTCTCACCCTTAAAAGTAGAGTATGTTGTTGTATACATTAAACAGTAAAGAAAAAAGAAAACCAGCTCAAAAAGGCAGCTATATTGCATTAGTGGATGACACAATACCTCTAACTGTATGCCTCATTTTAAAGTTCATAACATGATTTGGGCCACTTCAGACTGGAGAACAGATGTCTAGCCTACTTCTTTATAAACTAGAAGCTTGAACCCAGTATATGTAGTGTAGCAAAACTTCAATTCATCCTTTCAGCTTGAACTAAAAGAATTCAACATCAAACTCCAAGTAAAGTATAAGCACTTCTTTGTCCCATATGGTTCTAAGTGGAGAGGATGAAGATCCCACCCTCACAGTATACCACTTGGATATTTATCAATTCTTCATTCATTAGAAAGTAATGGTAAGGAAAATAAAAACCCACGACAGAGAGGAAAAAAACACAAACAAAAAATCCCACACACAAACAAAAGCCAAACACACAAAAAACCACCCCCCCACACAAAAAAAACACAACAAAAACCAAACAGAAAACCAAAACCAGTGATCTCCATTCCTTCCCAAGTATCTATTTATCACTCAAAGACAATTTGCTAAACAGGCTACTGTAATACTGTTTATTTTAACTGGTAAGCACTGCTTTATCTCCCACGTGACACACACAACTGCTTGAGAAAATAGGAAACTGTAAGCACATCACAAGATTTTTATTTGTAATTGTAATAACTCCCCCAGCAAATGGACTTTTGTTTCATAAATATTTGCAACTTTTTAAAAAATAAAGCCAAAACAATACCACCACAAATGTGGAACTACTAAGAGGTTGAGTTATACTCAGGATTCAGCTCTTACCTTTTGATTTATCAGTGTCTTTGTCTACCTCACAGGTTGTTTTCTCAGAAGACTGAATCTCTGGTTCATGCTCCTGTGGGAGGAAAGAAACGCAAGAAAAGTATTCACCCTGTGCATATCTTCTACACTTAAAAAAAAAAAATCACATCACAAAATAAACTATTTCATCACACTGACACCCCAAATCATAAAACATATGCTAACATTCACAGTGTTACCATTTTTATCTTAGAACATCTCTTTTAACAATCAACATCTAAGTCTTACATGATAATGAAGTTGGCAGCCAAGAATTTCCACAGATAAGACAATTTCTATCCCAGTAACAGGATAAATTTACCAGCACTGGCAGGTGATTTAGGCTCCAGGCTCCACAGCCCTATCACCATCAAACATTGAGTCAAGCCTTCATGTTGCACAGGAGTTTCTGGGAAAAAAATGACTTCAACGTTTTCAGTGTGTCTGCCTGTTCTATGATACATGCTAGTTAACACTGAGACTTCTTACCTTTGTAGTGGAGCTCTGTGCATCACTTTTCTCTTTTTGTTGCTTTTTCTCCTCTCTCTTGTGTTCATATGCTCGGACCCTTGCACAAGTCATCATACTTTCAAAGTACAAGTACACAGGATCTTTGTCCTCCTCTCGAATCTACCAATAAAAAAAAAAAAAAAAGAGACAGAAAGAGAGAAAAAACCTCCTCATTCTAGATGCACATTAGAAGATAAATCAAACAGCTTTGCTATCTAACACATTGACATTAATGCTTCAATAGTAAATGTCGGAAGAAAGGCCTGGCATCTAAAGCTGAATCTGCCCTCTATCTATCCCATAGCCCAGTCTACACCTTGCTTCCAAATTACATTTCAAGGGGGATGCAAACAGAACATCACTACCAGCCCCGCCCATCTGAACCTGTTCCGATACTCTTTTAAAAGGAGCAATGAGCCCTCAGTGTCATGCACTGTTCAACGTCATCTTGTATACATTAAATGGCAACTCTGGTACGTTTGTTCTTCAGACAGAACTAGACTCAACTCTACTGCTGTTGTTGCTTTGTTCAATACTAAGGTATAAGGGGAGAAGCAAAGGCAGGTTCTTGTAGTGAAACCTCAAAAAAAACCCAACAACAAAAGCAAACAAACAGACAGACACATACAAAAACTCCGTAAGTACACTGAACACTGTGTGATGGTATCAAATTTTTTTTTTCCTGCAGGTAATTAATTACTTCTATAGGCTAAATTATGAAGCTAATAACTTAAACATTACAGGACAAGCAATCATCTTGCCCAAGTTAGCATGTATTACTGCATTTTTAAATGAGGCTATCACTGAATCATAATCACCTTTCACTACCTCTGTATTGCTACAGTAAATTCTCAACAAAAGACAAAACATAGTTAAAGATTTATATACATTCAATTCATCCAAGCTTACCAGCACACCTATGGGCAGTCAATCACAGGCTTTCATCTCAAATTCAATATAAAATGGCCTAGCACAGAAGCTTTTGGCAGTGTTTGTTTTAATTTTCAATGCAAAGAAAACCAAATGTATCTCTGACTTTCTTACCACTGGATTGGGTTTAGGAGTATACACTCTGCCTGGTCTCAATCCACTGGAAGATCTATGCTTACTAGAAGGCAAGACTTCTGGGTTGGGCAATACTGCAGATTTAACTGGTTCAATAACAGATGGTGTTGGGATGTAAATCGGCTCTGGATCTATTTCACCTTCTACCTTCACCCACAATGGACAATTTCTAATAGGCTGTTCTGGCTCCGAGTCACAGATAGCTGAAAAAAAAGAGGAAAACAAAAACCTTACAAATGAAACACCATCTAACACAACAGGAACAGGTTTTTTTTGTTTGAACCCAAGGTATACCTACGCAGCAATCACTATTTCATACTATCAGAGAATACTACTGGTTGTTTTTCTTGTCTCCATTTCTAGCCAAAAGTGACTGGGATTTGTCCACAAGAAAAAGGAAATTAAACTAGAATGATTCTACACTAACAATTTTTTCCTTACTTGCACTGTGATAGATACAGAAAAACATGGAAGGATTAATCATCTTCATTGATGCCGTATAATTAAAAAACCACCCCCAAAATACAGACTTTATACCACAGCTCTATGAAGAATTCATTTATTCCAGTGGAACATCAGATAACACTATGTCCATTTTCTCAGCTATTGTTACAAGTACCACTAGCAAGAAACCACAAGTGTAAACTCACGGTTATTTACCAGTCTGGTTTTGTGAGCATACTTTAGGCTAGATCAGAAGTTACCGTACATCACTGTATTTCCACTGCAGTCAATGAACTACGCAGCTACATACAGCAACTGAAATACAGATCTAGATACTCACTTGTAAGAGGAAAAGAGAACAGCACTATGACAGTGAAGATTACTGACAGTAATAGAAGTAATTATCTCATATTCTTAGCTTTGGGTACTTGAAGAGTTGAGCAAGAGTTTAAATTATCAAAAATAAACTCCAGATATTCAATCACAAAAAACAACTAAGCCCAAAATGCTCATTAGATAAAGAAGAGCTTTAAAAAGAAAAAAAAAAAAAAAGTTATTTCCTTCTAGTAAGCTATATAAAAGCAGATCTCTTGGAATTCACTCCCAACTTCCGGATTTGAAATAGCATCACTACTACATCCTTATAAAAACGCCTACCAAGATAAGTGGTTTCTGCAAAGCTGTGAGTAATCACTTTCAACCAGCAATACTCACTGTATTCCACTCTTTTTCTCTTCTTCTTATCTTTCTGCTTCAGGTCATCATCTTCCCCATCACCCTCTTCTTCCACATCTTCATCCTCTTGCTGTTCTTCTTGTGTTCCATAGAGCACCAGATTTCCACGAACAGCCTTTTTCATTATTTTCTTGTGTTTTGATCCTCCCTTCACCAGCAACACTTTTCTCTTCAAGCAAGTACAACCAAACATACAGTCTGGCCTGCGGCAGTGGGTAGGCTGACGTTTCTCCAGTGCTAAACTGGCACATATGCAACCCAGTCGGCAGAAATCCTTATTGCAAGGAGGTGCTCGTCGTCTTATTATTTTGTGGATAGGCTTGTTTTTGAGAGAAGCCTAAGAAAAGTTTTAAAGTACACACTTCAAATTTTAGTAAGAGGAAATATTAGTAAGATTACATCAAGCATATGCAAAATTGCTATTCAAAGTTCATTGAGAATAACCCCTCCAAGTATATGAAAATGTCATCTATACTGAAAAACAAAACCAACCTAACAAAAAACCCCCCAAAACATACCACAACCAAAAAAAAAAACCACCAAAACCAAACCACACACCGCAAACAAAAGGAAAAAAAAAAAAAAACAAACAACCCAAACCCACAAGAGAACAGAGGAGAGTTTGCGTTTAAAGTCTTTGAAGACGCAATCTGAGACAGCTAAACCATCACGGCAGTAAGTAAAGATGTGGAAAAAAAGCAAAAGAGGTTATCCTGTGACAACCAAGTTACATGACAGGGATTTATTTTTTGCAGTTAGTTCAACTGAAAAAAACCTTAAAATAATAAGGAAATCCAGTTACCAAATAGCAATTATTTGGTATTAACTGAATTTATAATGGTGAGAATTTGAAATAACATAAGTTATTAATGACTTGTATCAACACACTGTTATCATGATTAAGTTTTTTCACATATTACTAAATCAGGACCTTTCTACTTTTACTGCAAAAGCTACACCATGCACCACAAAGGAATATCATGTTTTGTCATGCTCCTTAGCAGCTTCGGTCTTATTTCATGCATATGTATGCAACAGCAGTAAGTGGACAGATTTGAAAACACAACAGTACAGAAAGGAAATGAACTATTACAGATGTACCTGAGCTGTAAGCAGGGTTGCCAGAGAGATGTCTGCTCGTTCTTCTGTAATATAGGTCCGTGGTTTGCCATCCCACAAAGCACAGTCTTCCAAGTCCATTAGCTTCACTTGAGATTTAGACAGACCTGGTGGACGAGCTCCTTGTTGCTGTTGTGTTCCTTGGCGCAAGCTAATCTGTTTTGGAAGTACGTTTTCATCCAGAGCTGGCACCACAAAACTATCTGCTTGGTTAGTCAAGCTGCTATTTGAGACAGACTTAGCAGCCTTCTCTCCTGATGCTGAAGAGCTCTGTTTCTGCCTGCCAGAAAAAGGTGAAGGCAGTATAGGCTTGTAAGATGATTTTACTCTACTGTTTGTAGATGTCTGTCTGGTTTGAGTCTTTGTCTTCCTAGAGGTAGATGATAGAGCAACAGGCTTGAATGTGTAAGATGTTGAGGGAATTATTGTAGACTGCTTCTTTAAAACACTGTCAAGTGTTCGCACATAGCTAGTGCTCTTAGTGGGAAGCTGATATACCACGGGAGAAGTGGGAGTGCTAGAAGAGAATCCCATACTCGTTTCCATCAATTTTCCTTCATTTTCCAGGTACTCATCCAGCTTGTCACTACAGAATGCTGAGCGATTCTTCAAGGAACCTTCTGAACTGCCACCTACATAAAAAAAGAGGATTTTAACTAGCTCCTGGAAAAACATATTAACAAACCTTATAATAATTAAACAATACAGAAGAGCTAAGTACCTCTCAAAAAATATATACAATTCTGTTAGAAGAGTACAATACAAGCATGACAAATACAATCCACTTTGAATCACAACCAGCAGTCTGAAAAATTGTTTTTGTGGAGATCTTACACAGGTATTTGTTCACAAAACCAGTAAGCCTTCAAGAGGCAGCGCTTCTATGCAATTTACTCTGTCCTGAACATCTTCTATACCTGGTACACCACAAAACATCTGGAATACCCCATCACAACATTGTATTGTGCAGAAGATATAATATACACGGATATAACTGAAAATTACTCTGGTTCATTAGGGTCCCTGTGGCAACAGAATTCTAGAATTACCACATTTGCAAGTAAACTCGAAACTGATGAGCAAAACCAAAACTATTACAGCTTTGATCTTCACTCAAGCATTCTGTATAAAACAGAGTATGTATTATTTTATCTTACTCAGAGTAAGTTTCTCCTTTCCCTTATAAAACCTCCATTCTGACCATGGAGGGACTAACAAAAACTTATTAGTCATGACAGTTTCAATATAAAAAAATAGTCTCTCATTAACACTCAGAATTACCAAATTGCAAGATCTATGGGAGGTCAAGAAAAAAGGCCTTGTTTTGGAAATACGTACACTGTTTTTTGTTTTTGTTTTTTTTTTTTTTTACCTTCATTTCTAGAAGCACCATGAAGCTTCCCTCGCCAGCCTTTGATTTTTGTGAAATCATTTGTCTTTCCTGTCCTAGAAACAAAAGGAAATCCAGTATCTGAAAAAGAAGAAAGTTACCCTTATTTACGAGCCAAGCTTGATTGTATCCATGTCCTAGCAAACTCCACTTACTCGTTTTCAGGGATTGATGAACAGCAATAAAAGGCTGAATAAAGAAACTTGATTTTTACTACACTTTTGTTGTTGTTGTTGTTAAATCAGCTGGTTAGGTAGGTTAAAAGGGAACAGGAGGTTTTGAGCTGATACTAGAGCCCTACACTCTCAGTAAGGAAAGTCAATGATTTTTATAAAACCTGCGGAAACTTCATTTAATGTTTGCTGTCTGACAAATTCAGATGAGTATCACTCAGGGGTAGAGACAGGGAATAATCACAAAAGCCAAACAGCTATATCTTTGTCAAGTTACTCATCAGCTCTGAGAGCTAAGCTGGATGCAAAAATTAGTACTAACAGAGATCTGTGTGGCTAGTTTACATATTGCTAGGCTAAAAATAATAGCATTTGACACTGAGCTAACTGAGGTCTTCTGAATTGAATCTGCCTCTTCTTCAATGTGAACAAAGCTGAGACAAAACATCTGCCTCTTTACCAGCCCCCAAAAGCAGCAAGGTAAGAAAAACACAGCAATCAGAATATTTAAGTAAGAGAGAGGTAACAGAAAAATAAGGACCCCTGTACTTTGTTCAACTAGTTCATTATTAAAAACAGTATCTACCAACAGTATTAGTATCATAGTAACAGTATAACATGAAATGCACTCATTTGAATACCAAGTAAGCTTTAAAAAAACAAAATCAGTCAGCATTTTTGTAATTAATTATCATGAAGTTATAGGTTAATTCTTGAGTGGAGCCTCAAGTTTTCTGGGAAGTTCTGATACCTCTGTGAAAGACAACTTTTTTTGTTTTGCATGTGAGCAACATCAGAGAAATTTAGATTGCTTAGCCTTTTTCTGAGCAACGTGTTAGTGGGTATTACATTTAGAAAATCTGGTTCTAGACAGAATATGCCAGTATAAAATAGACAGATAATATTACTGAATCACAACCATCACTAAAAGGGAAGATTGAAAGTCTGTACAGAATTACTCGAGACTCCTTGGCCAATCATTGCGTAAACATCTAAGGAAGTTCTCACATTTTATCATTTTAATACATCTTTAACCTCTCTAAGATACCATGTTCAACTAATGAGGCATTCTCTCCTTCTGATCAAAAAGGTAATACTTGAGATTTCAGCAAATTCATATTTTACCCACCTGGAGAGTTGGGATTGGTTCCTGGATAGCTCCACAAAGAGTAATTTGAGTAGGAAAGAGGAAGCTGCACACCCAAGTACTTCAAGTCAATGCTCATAGTTGGGTCAACAGAGTTCAACTTCAGTCCCACTACAAAAGAGGCAAGTATCAATAAATGTCTCAATGCAGCAAAATGTTAGGGAAAAAGTCAAGATATTTACTAAAAAATTAAACCATTAAGATATATACGCAGGCTTTTCTAACATTCAATCACCATTTTAAGTGACCTGAACACAAGAGCATTAGTGATTTCAACCGTTACACTGGATTTGCAGCAGGTATGAACTGGAGAGTGTTTTCAGGACTGAAAAACTGAGGAAGGGAAAAAAAAAAAAGGAACTTTTCATAGTTTCTGCATTACTACTGAAGTTTCCATAAAAAATGTATTAACCAAAGTGCCAGTGTTGTAATAGTTCCCCCAAAAAAAGGGGGCTTTCACTTTTTTTTTTTTTGAAGTTAGCACCATTCACATCCTTAAAGGTTAGGGTTACTACCTGAACTCAATTCAGCTGGCTATGACATTTCATATCACTATATAAATTATCAATCCTATATAAAAGTATCAATCAAGTTGTTTTCAGACAGCTCTCTCAGGACTGGTTCATCAAATGATCCAGATCTAAATAGGATCCTCCCCCTGCCCCAGGTTAGCACTTGGCAATAAAACACTCAAAAGATGGGTATAAAGAAACTAAACAAATGCTTAACTGCCTGTAACATCTTCCTTTGTCAACTCCCCCAAAATACTCAAACTGCAAGACTTTACTTGGTCACAAAAGCTATCTTTATCCATGGCACAACAAATATAGACACAGAAATGCTGAGAGAAAACAGAAGCTAGTAAATCTGACTTAGCTTTTTCAGAAAACATTGTTACACTCAATTGAAGAAATAACTCTTGTCAATCAATCTCAGATCACACTCTGGAGTTGAGAACATCTATTTTGGTTTTCAGCCATAGAAACCTACAAATGTTGCTCCTGCTGCAAAGTCTGAAATTTATATATTAAATATGTGAGTTTTGAAATTGAAAGTGTACAACTTGACAAGGTACAGGATCCATAAAGTAGTATTTGTACACACAGTAGAACCCTGGTGGTGGTGGTAAACATTTATGAACATAAATGACAACAGGGTGACCTGATTACTGGCAGCCTGAAAACAATGAACATGTAACAAATCTCAGAGATGGCTGTTTAAACAGATCCTGTTATCAAAGACAGTCTAGTGAGATGTAGTTTTCAAATCTACATAGGGAAAATGAGCAGCAAACAAGTCAATCTAGCATTTTATATAAAAACACATCCACTGCAAAACGTCATGGTGCCATCCACTTATTACAAACTCCATTTAAAATAAAATGGAAAGATATATATTTTATTTTTCTTGCCATTCCATTTGAATTATTGTCATCTTCAAAAACAAGCCTATCTTTGTTTAATACACAAACAAAAAAATAAGAACATCACTCATACACAGAATTTATTAGTTCAGTTTAAGAATATGAAGTAAAAAATACCCAGGCAAAAAACACAAGATGACTCCAACAAGTGCAACATGGAGTGAATGCAGACAGCCAAAAGAGAACAAACTGTATTGGTATTATGTTAGTACAGATATCACCATACCTGACAGGTGAACAATCACTTTTATTAATTTCTATCATCTCCAGAGTATTGTTAAATCTCAGTTGCTGTATTCAAATAGTAGCAAATTAAAAAAAGTAAAAATAAAGAACTGTCTTCTTCCCATCAGATGTGGCTGCTAAATCTGAAACACCATTCCTGACAACAGTGCCTCCAGGATCTAGACAGTCTCAATCACCTTCTTAACTTCAGAAATCAGCAGCAATTGTGAGCTTCAGGTACAGCTCCAACACATCATCAATCTTAGAAAGAAACTGAAGCTTCTCATTGTACCAATTCAAAACCTCTATGTTAACATCAAAAGCGCTATGTCCATTTCCTACACCTCAGTGAGGACAAGAAAGCCAGTAAAAAGTCTACAAAACGACTGAAAGCACATTTAGAGGCATGCATTTCACATCTGCCATGCAGAAAGGAGCCATGTCCCTTCATCTGTTGTGTAGCAGATAAACAAGGAGGTATTAGTCATGATCTGTAGCAAATAAATTGTGGAGAACAAGTATCAGAATCCAGAATTTTAATGGGGCTGCACTAAGCTCCAGGATCCTACTCAGAATTAAAAATTAGACAGGTGACAGTCCTTCTCTTCATTGCTGAATTACAATCTCACCATTTAACAGGATCATCAGACTGTCACCCAACACTGGAAATGACAGCCACAAGCATTCAAGAAAGTCAAAATTCTTCAGATCTCCTTTTCCCAGCCTGATGCTTGTCTTTTCTTGTTTATTTTGTAGTACCTGTGAAACTGCAACACCTTTCAGAAAGTACCACACAATTCATCATCACTCATTTAGAAGCTGGAGGAAAAGTATGTGGGTTTTGCACATTCCCAACTGCAGGATCATCTCATGATTAAAACAGTGCTCACTAGTGTTGTGGTTGCCAACATACCAAAACTTTATTATACTTCTCTTAGGTAGAGATAACATCTAGGAAGCCCACAATATAATCCTAAAAATCCTGAACAATGCTGTAACATTTTGTTTGGTGGTGTGTCTAGTACTGCCAGCAGCTGACCATAAATGGGATTTTACCACTGTTTTTGACATACAACACACACAGACCTATGGAGGCAGGTTTGGCCAGTGAGGTAATCGGAAAATAGGGCCACTTACTTCTGAAATCATGGGAGGGGAAAACTGCATTTAGATGTCCATGATACAACTGTCACCACTGATGCTATACCACTGAGGTACAACCTGGCTGGAGATGAGTTAACTTGTTTCAATCCTACCGCATCCAGCACAGAGCTCTAAGAGCTCTCTCTCTCTCTACTGCTCTTCTTACAAATGCTTTGCGAAGGTAGAAGATAGAATGTGAGCTCAACACTAGCAAGACAAAAAAAAAGGATCTCTTTTAATGACTGCAAAAAATGGCAGGCTAGTTCTCACCACACCTTGTGCATAAACCATACCAGTTAATACAGGGTTCTTCCTCTGTGAGGACCCAAAATAACTTGTATCAGTCAAGATCAGTATTTGGAGTCTCAGTCCCTACAGCATTTCAGTTACAAGTTTGTAAAATTCAAGGCCAGAACCTCAAGAGCATGAGGTATGACATTTCCATTCAGATGAACTTAGTCATCTGCTCTGATGCACATGTTAATGCCATCAGTCTTTGGACTGGAGACTTTCAACATCATCAGAGAACACTGTTCTGCTGTGCTGATCCTTGACTTTCTTCCATCTGATCTCAGGTTAATATTACATATAAATGAAAGATAACAAGCTAAAAGTAGCTTGGGTTGGCCCTCTTACATGGCTAGTGAACCTGGATCTACAATGATTCAAAGAAACACAGACTCTAACATAGCAAACCTACTCTTAGTTAAGTGCTTCTGAATCTCTAGCTCCTCTACTACCAGAAAACAGTTATTTTCTATGGAGAAGTAAAATCATCTTCATCTACTCTCTACAAGAATTAGTTCATTACAAAAAAAGGTATTGCCTGAAGGCAGAAGGCTGAGCACCTTCTGCAGGAGGGATATAATGATGTACAGCCGCTTGCTCTGCAGTTGCAGATTCGGCATTCATCTTTTGCCTCCTCCACCCTGTCTAGCTTGCAACACGAATGTGTTAAAATAAAAGCATTTTTATTGGCCTGCTTGAAACTACTTTTAAAGCCTCTAAGAAGGAAAAAAAATGGGTCAGACACCACAGATTCTCTCATTGCTGAAAGCAGCAAGGGGTAAAACTTGACAGCTTCACGCACGTTCCTTTCATACTCTCCTGCTTGTACATACAAACTTGTATGCTTTCTTGCATTTGAGAAAAAAAAAATAACCAAAATCAGACACTATATTGGCATACACAGTATGACATCCAGCAGGAAATTATCAACTCAGCATGATTACGTGTAATATACACCCAGGTGCAACTGCCTGCTTACCTTCCTGAAGGCTAGGATGTATTACTTGTTTATGCCTCAAGGTCTTCAGCTCTTCCATCAATTCCTTTTCCAGTACTTGTATTCTTGCTTGACAATCTACTCAAAAGAATTAAAAAGGCATAACACATAAAAACAATTTACTATACAAATATTGACTCTGATGATTACTTTTCCTGTGTATCTTTACAAATTCCCTTATTGCAGGGAACGTCCAATTACAAAAATACTAAAATATACCTGGATCATTTGTTGTCAACAAGGGAGCTTGAAGATTCTGTGGCTCTTCTCCTCCTGCTCTATCAACAGTGTGAATGTCAAGAGCTTCCTAGATACATAGAAAGCCTTCATTAAGTGAAAGATATTTTAAAACACTGACTTATATCCCACTATTTCCCCCCAGGTTGCTAAAAAGTAAGAAAAAATTTATGATTAACATAGGGACAAGATATGAACAGATTTGGAAAGAGACCATAAAACTCAAAACTCCATTTAAGAGAAAGTATTAACTTTAGTGTTTAAGTACAAAGGGCTTAAAACCAGGACATTATAAAAGATTTTTAATTTTAGTCAAAACAGTCAGGTTTTACCTTTGATGCAAAGGACACAAAGAGGACTCCATCAACATCTTCAAGGTCTGGCTTGACATCTGGAAGGATACTTCCAGGCCCCAGAGAAGTGTTCTTGCTCGTTATTACAGTTTTCCCTATGCCTTTAGGTGGTCGACCAGCCTTGGAAATTTTCAGTTTCCGTGGCCTTCCTCTTTTAGTTGTAACTGATGACTGGGTGTTCTGATGGCTACCAGAGCCTCTGAGGGACACAGGATTCTTCAGTACGCCAGGCCTTTTTCTTCCAGAGATTTCTTTAGCTGAAAAGTGACAACTTACCGAGCCCCTGAGATTAAAATTAGGTGATTTAGATAGAGCCCACTGGGTCTCTCTGATTGAAGAGTATTTCTGTGACATTTTACTCACAGAAGATTGTTTTTTCATAACTAACTCCTCAGTTACAGTGGCTGTGCCTGAGCAAGAGTCCTTGTGATTTTCAAAACACCCAGGCAAGGAATCCAGTATTGCACTCAAAGGGGACTTATCCTTCTTGCCAGAGAACATGGTCTGTGGCAGCTCAGATATCTTCACTGTGCTCTTTGTGACTGCACAAGGTTCCAAATAGACCACAGGCATCTTCCCACTATCCAGTTTTAACATTTTTGCTCTGGCAACACCTGAAGGACTGGTTAGCACTCGCTTTCTAGACTTGAAATCTCCATCAATTCCATCTGTTTCATTGCGTCTCATCAGGTGTTTTTGTAGGACAGGATCGTCATCATCAGTGTTGGAGTACTCGTCGGTTTCTTCATCTGTGTCTTCCTGTTTCACATTTATCCCTTGTGTGCAAATATTTGACTCGTAGTCATAGTCATCTGCTGGTTCCTCTTTAACAACAACATTAAATTGTCCATTTGGGTCCAATGGCGATGCCACATGGGAACTGCTTTCGTAACTGCTGGCAACGGGACTGGAGTGGGAGGGGACAAAACCAAAACACAACACAAGATCTTTATCAAATCTCTTCCTTTACCAAAAGTCCATCATCTCCTGTAATACTTGGTTACATATTGTAAAGAAAATTAAAAAAACAAACAAAAAACCCCTCTAAGATGCTCCAAGACACAAGTCTGATAAATAAGCTGCCATTTTCAAGCTTACATTTTTAGAAGTGCTCAGAAAAATACAATTGCCATCAATAAAAACAATCCAACTTCTTATCTGAAAGCAACACCATTTCCTTCCCTAGTAATATCAGGGTGACGTCTGCACTTTTTCCTATTTGAGATTCAGCATGAACTTCTACTAAGCTATTGTGTTTTAAATGCTCAGAAGCTGCCTTAAGTTGCTGTTTAATTTATCAGGTCATCCCATTAAAGCTTGTGCTTGCAAATAAGAAGCCAAGTGAGCACTTAATGCACTTCAGTTTACGTAACTTAACGACAACTTTAGCTAATTCATCCTGAATTCCTAAATTAAATTGTTCCTTGGACACTTATACAATGTTAATATCATACTGAATTATACTTCATCTTTCACCAAGTCTGAGTATCAACCTAACCATGTATTAGATACTGAAAACTAACAGTGAACATCAGTGAAGGGCTTCTGTGAGGAACATATATAGTCAAAAAATTGCATTTGGTAGTTTTGTTAAGCACATCTGACTCTGGTTCTTCACTGTAAGAGGCAACAGCTAAGATATGAAACCAAAACCTCATATCCACAATGAACCTCAGAAAATAAGTTGGAACTTATTTACTAAACACATCAGATAATATATCAATAATCCCTTTATACAGATGACACTAAATATAAATTTTAATTGCTAAATTAGTATTCTGTCACCTTTATGTTATTGATATGTTATTTGGAATAACAGTATTTGTTAATATAATTTCAAATGTTATGATAGCATAACTATAGTAACAACACATTATGTATAAATGGAATATTGCTTTTTGTATTGTGAATGTGTGTGTATTTTATCCTCCATCCCCCCACCCCCACTTTAAAGAATGACTATGTTCAATTGAACCCCCAGCTGGGATGGAGGAAGATGATGTGGAGGAAGAGGCTGCTTCTGCCTTGTGTGTCCCAGCTTTTCTCCCTGAAGTTTGTCCTGAGTCTACACAAGTCACAATGTAGACCTGGAAGCCTCCACCTCATGAAGAAAGAGTACAGTGTTAAAAGAGGAAGCAGACAGGGAAGACAGAGATTTAAGTATTTTTATATATAATTACTATGTTAACCAGAACCAAGCTTGAAGCAAAAACTTGCTTTGTTAGAATAGCAGGCAGCAGGACAGTGGCCTGCCAGTCCTGTTTACAGTCTTCTCTGGCCAATGACTTCTCTATTAGTTTCTACCCTTCATTTAATTAAGAATATAAAATGTAAGATTAAAAAGCCTTTCTTCTTCAGTGAATTTACAGTGAAAGAAATTCTAAGACAACCCACTTATAGATCACAGGCAACCCAAAATCCTGTCACACTACAGCTGGAGCTTGATCAGTTGAGCAGGCCCACAATTAAAGTGAATGCTATCAAGAAGATCTGAGTCATCTCCTCCTCTTTGTTAAAATTCTCTAAAATAGAGACAAAAACCCTATAAATTTGGTGGCCAGGAACAAAATTCTCATTTGAGTTCTACTGTTTCCAGTTGGAAGTCAGTAAAACCTGGACTTCTCTTGCCATTTTCCTTTATCTGTTGCAAGATGTACACTCAAGCCAAGGATTATCTTTCTATTAGGGATCTGGACAGGATTCAAAACAAAGGAGCCCTTCTGTAAAAATTAAATTTCTAGACACAGATGTTATTTTATTCTGCACATTGCAACCATTAGCCAGATGCTGATAAGATTGAGGCATCACATAGATGCTTAGGTATAAGAAGATCAAGTATTTGCACAAAATGCTGAGCAGCAGTTTTCTAGATTTTTAAATGCACATGCAATTACCAACTTTTGAAACAAAACAAAAAATTGCTTTTTAGCACTTAAGTCATTTCATTTGGCCCTTGGTTTGTGGAGTTAAGTGCAACATGTGCAGTCACAGAAACTTCTCTTCCTGTATTCTACCAGAAGGTGAATCACACAAGTCTGTCCTCTCAAAACACTTTCACCATTTTAACGTCATCATTAACACTCATTAAGCTGAGGGTTTTAACTAGCTCTTTCTTTGATATGGAACAATGCTCATATTTAAGCAAACTTCTTTATACCCTGAGTAACGTATTTGGTACCCTCACAATAAAGCACTAAAAGCGAAGAAATTGCCTGCTTCCATTCTGCCAAACTAAAAAACAGAAAACCATTTAGCTGCTCATTTACTCAAAGTATAGAGATATAGGGATTTTATTTTGGGGGAGGTTATATCATTTTAATATATCCTTAAGAACCAGTTCCTTCCATGGCCTCAACATTTGAGTGGTTCCAGGCATAAGCATTCCTCAAGAAGTGTCCACAACTCAAATTAAACATTTATTTCCTTTAGAATACAACGGATGACACTAAACATAGTACCAGGCCACAGAAAGGAAACCATACTACCTTGCAGAAAGGGAATAGTCCTTTATTTCCAAAGCATGCTAATATCTCAAGATTAAAATTATTCTCAGGTATACACAGCCTTTTACATAGTTCCATTCTCAGAAAAAAATGAGCATTGGTGGGAAATAATACACACTGCATCACCAAGAGTTCCCCTTCCTTTAGTGAGCATTATCTGAGAGTCAGCAGTTCCCAACTTCTGACTCTCAAGACAAACCTAAGCTCAGCAGACACCACTACCCTGCATAAAAGCAAGATAGTGCCTATCAACTGCTAGTAATAGCTTGCTTATGACAGAAAAAAAAAACCAAACTTGTCCAGTCTTCATTAATGTGTCTAGTTTCATAAAGAAGAATGCCACTTGCTCAACATTTTCCTTGAAAGGCTGACATAATAATGAACAGATCTCATCTGCATGAAAACACTGAACAGATCTGAAAGAAAAAGAACAGACGTTCTGAAAAACTCCAGCACATAAAACAGTTTTGCCATTCCTTGGATGAGATTAATTTTTCTTTTTCCAATAAAGAATTTTACTTTTTCACATAGTTTTCAAAAGCATAAAATTGAAAAGCTTGACAATGCTTGAGGGTAGTTTTAGGGCTGTGGTAACAATTATTCTTCAAATGACAGATGCTTTCAAGTCCAGAAGAGAGAAAAACCCTTTACAGTCTTTCCCTGTCTGTGCAGCTTTTAGCACATTTCAGAGACAAACTGTCTTGGAGGTGAAACCAGGGAAGGCATCTAACAAGCTCTGAACCAAAAGAAATTAAGCCTGCCAATTTGCCTGCCTCATCTGTTTAAGTAAGATCCTTCAGTCCTTAAAAGAATAATTTTTATCCCTTGGGAAATAAGGAAACCAAAAAGCCCCAAGCTGTCCAGCTTAAACAGTTCTCCAAGTAATTTGCTTCAGCAATTTTTTCAAATCAGAAAATTTTGCTAAAAATTTTTCAAGATAAAACTTTTTCAAGGGCAGCTGATCCCAAAGAGGAATAAATAAATAATAAAATAACTTTGAAGACAAAATAAACCTTTCAGTAAACATTTTCAGAGTTTTACTCATTTGTTTCCAATATGTAAAGTTATCTAAACATTTTTTCATGCTACATTCTTAGGACTAAAAAAATCCCATCCTCCTTGAAATCAGTGTACTTTCAGTCTTCAAGAAGGGTTTCTCTACAATTTACAACACTTTTGAAGACTTTAATAAGTCTAGAAGGTATTCTTCTTCCCCATACACTGACACTGGAAAATACTAGAGAAGAAAGGTTAAGGCACTCAGTCTCAAAACAATTCTAGTACTGATAACTAAACTCAAAGTCTCAAAGAACGGAGAACTCTGAAGTTTTTCAGTTGCTCAAAAAGAAAATCTCTGTCCTCACTAAGACATACAAAAGTAGTATAGTAATTCAGCCGTTGAAACAAACTGTATAATTCTGGCATAAATACAACCACTGTGCACCCCCCCCCAAGAACTGACGTCCAATCACACTATTAACAACATTCTGACATCCTGCAGTTAAATAATTTCTTGCTGTCATGATCTACATAAAGCTTCTTTTATCACTTAACTTTGGCAGATTAAGCCTGGCATTCACAGACATGAACAAACATGGCAGGAGGAAATTTTTTTTTCCCCCCCAATCACTTCGGGTTTGAAGTATTTCTAGCATCTCTTGACATGGATTAACTATTCACTAAATCTGCTCTATTCTATTGCTTAGATTTTATAAACTAAGTGAAAATGCAGTAAAATAATAGGTTTTGACAGACTTGCTTTACCAATACAAACACTTATGGGTTCACAGGTTCCATACTATAGGCAAGCTCTCAATATACACTAGATTTCTTTACTTATGTTTGTGTGATATGAACAGAATGGTTCAAAAAGTCAATGCTGGGTAAGTACATAGACATCAAATTACCAGAGTAATTTAAGGTCTGAACAGCATAACAGTTATTCTGAAGTACTTCCCTAGGTGCAGGTTTTTACCTCACAGGAAAGATGACACAACTGACTACCAAGAGGCAGGCTACCTCATACTACTTGGGGGAATAAAAGGATTCACGCAAACAGTTATTGACAAAACAGTGGCATGCTGCCAGTTACAACTGCCTTGTAGCAATCCCTACACATACCCAACCTAAGTACTCATGCACACCACAGATCCTCACCCACCCACTAATGAAAATTGAAGAGATAGACAGCAGGTCACAGTAGTAAATGACCCTAAAAAGAACAGCAATGCTTTAGTGACTGTCATGTGCTCTGTTAAAAACTCTGAAAAATTAGTCTTCTAAAATGCTAAGAGGGTTAAGAGAAATCCCTCAACACTTCTTTGCAAAGGGAGTTAAAGTAACGCAAGAAAAAATACTGAACTCTTTAAGACTCCTCAGACATTATCAAGAAGTCCAGAGTAATAGATGTTTGTTTAAGCAAAAAAAGCTTTTAATAATACTAAGTGGTCTGCCATTTCAGGTCAGGCAACCTTCAGCTGCAAATCTGTATATGGAGTATCCTATTATCGATGGTTTTACCGAACACCCCACTCAACCAGTATTTGTGCTAAAAATGCAATGTTAACCCACCTTTCAGAGACTTCTTGTTTTAGCTTTGGCATATCACCCGAAGACAAGTCAGTGTCCAGGAAACCCAGGAAGTCCCTTTCTGTATTAAAGGACCCTTTGTCCAGATCAATGTCTGATGGGTTTTGACCACTGTATGAAGAATCTAAACTTCTATGATGTAAATCTAATGCATCAACTTCAGCAGGGCGACCACAACTAGCAGCACTAAAAACATCACCTCTTTCCAATCCTGAGCTACAGCAGTGTTGTTTCACATCACGCTGAGGTCGACTATTCAACCCATCATCTCTGAATCCTTTAGCAAAAGGATTGTAATCTATTTTCAGCTGGGTAATCTGGATGTTCTGGTAGGCTGTAACTGCGAAGAACTCTGTCTGTGGAAATGTAAACGTATGGACATCAGGACCATTGAGCTGAATCACTTCCGTGGCTTTGTCTGCAGGCACCAAGTGAAGCCGTGGCAGATAACGGTGCATAGAATGCAAGATTATATGACCCTCCTGGTCCAAGGTATTGTTGGTAAGCTTGAGTTTATAGAAGGATACTGGCTGGTGCATCCAGTATTGGCCAGTGGAAGGGGATTCTGGATGAATAAATACTCGTCCAAGAACATGTGGCTCTGCCTTCCCACTGGGCTCCCACCAACGGCCGTTCCATTTGTATCGGAAATTGTCCACAGGGGATATGTCCATGACTAGGATGTACCTCTGACATGCATCCAGACCTGTAATCCAGTATCGGCAGTACGGAAACATTCGTCTCCCCTGCTTCGTCAGAACCATCTCTGTGTTGCGATGGTAGAACTCGTTCCACATACTGTTGTTATCCAGGGTGACGGTAATGCCCCCCGAGACACAGTCAGCTGGGAGGCAGGTCTTGGCTTTGGATTCTATCTGAGTTGACACACTGCTGGCAAGAGCACATGCATCACGATTTGCTACGAGGATTCCTTGGTCAGCTTTACCATTTCCCTGCTGCTGCTTCAAGATGACAAAAAAAGCAGGTGCTGCACCTGACACAGTCCCACCATCCCGGCTACCCAAGACAATCTGCTGGTTCTCCATGATGAGCACCCTTGCAAGCTCTCAAATCAAATGCAAATTCTACTCAGTTCTGATAATCTTCTGTGTGTGTTCACCATTCTGGAAAGAAAAAAAAAAAAGAAAAAAGAAAACCCTGTTAAAATTATGCAAATACAGTCTAAGAAAATAATTAAGTCTCACGAGAAATCCTTTTTGTAACAATTCTCCTCATTAAAAACTTAGAAGATAGTAAGTACCATAAAATTAAGAACAATTAGTATATATCAAATCAGTGCTGCCTGTACGTATATAATTTAGGCCTTATAGACAAGGGGGCTATGACACCTTTAAACTGCATTTTTGTATAATGCTTTGCCACAACAGCCTCCTTGCTTTGCTTGGTATTTCAAAGTGCTCTTTCGTCCTGATATTGCCTCAATGCTTCAAATCATTTGCTTAACAAACACTGCTTGGCAAAACGTGCAGAAGAGCAAACAACACATCTCTGACACAACAGCAGAAGTCATTTGCTCTTGACAGAAAGAAGAGTTCCCAGAGGTCCAAAAGTTCTAAAAAATTAAAAGGGAAAAAGAAATTGGAAAGACAGAAAAAAGCATGTTCCCCCTATTTCTTTATTGAAAAAATACTGTTTAAGTGGTTGGGATTTTTGCCATTCCCCTGATCCCCAAGAACTTCTGCATGTCTGTTGAAGGCAGTGATAAACAACAGAAGGGAAAAAAAACAAAACAAAACAAACCCACAGTTCAAATGGATAAGCTTTGGGAGAAAATAGACAAACTTACCCCCCCAAAAGGCTATGCAGCTAAGATTAAATGGGTGAATGTGAAGCATCAGGCAACCTTAACTACCTCTATCATCTAAATCATGGAAATAATTTAAATTGAGTAAGAAAATATTTATCCTGTTATGATTACCCTAATCACTGCTTAAGGAAATTAAAAAAAGTTACCTTTATCTGCATATACACCACTCCAATTTGTGTGTATGCCTTGCAGCTTAAGCATTATGTCAACACTTAGAGTATCATAAACATCTTCATTTTTCAAACAGTCTATATATTCTCAAACTGATAACTTGAGTGCTTCTGGTAACTCACAAGAATGTCATTCCCACATTCAGATGCTTCTATTTCGATCTTTATTTTTTTTATATATATATATATATATATGATTGAATCTTGTACCAAATGTCTAGTTGGTGCAAACCAAAGACAGGAGTGAATCACCATCACTAGAGGTAGCTGCTCAAAACCAGTATTTCTTTCCAGAGAATGAACCCAAACTCACAACGAATTTACATGAACTAGGCACTGAATAAGACATACTAATTTTGTCAGGACTGGGTTACTGTAGGAGGAAACACTCCTCTGTGTAAACCAGCTGCCACATGCATGTGGGAAATGACCTCAAAGCTCAGGAGGCAGGCAATTTATACATGACAAATGTTCCTGACACCTAGAAAATATGAGACCTACTCCCATCCTTTAAATTTTGCACTTTAAAACTTCATGTAAAAGCTACATCAGGGGAGGAAAAAAAAAAAAAAACCCACAAAAAAACACCACCACAACACAACCACACAAAAAACCAACCAAACAAACAAAAAAACCCAAACAAACAACAAAAAAAACTCAAACACAAAACTGTTCTCCACAGGTTTTGAAATCTGTGAAGTTGCAAGATCTGGTTTTCAGTTTTACTTTGAGAAGGAAACACTTCTCCCACAATCACCCAGAACTACTTAATAGTCTAGAACACAAAATCAAGTAGCAGTTAAAAATCAGCTTCATATTCTCTATTTCAGGAATGCTGCCCTGCTTCTTCAATAGAGCGCACCTCTAGGCTCAGCAACACAAAAAGCTATCCCCCAAAAAAGCTTTTTCAAATGCATCTAAACCACAATATAAATATCTCTTAAAAATCAGATACATGGAGTAGGGAGAAAGAAATCACATCCTAAGTGTGATTTTGCACCAGCTTACCCTTTTTATAAACACATACAGCATGTTTACATGTCCACTGAACATCCAATCATAAAGTGAGTTCACATCAATGCCGTGCAATAGGCATCAACATCATTAGCTCATGAAGGAAAACACTATCAAAGCCATTTCAAATCTGGTTTAAGATCTGCAGAAGCCCCCTAACTTTAAATGTACTTGAGGTAGAAATTACACACATAGAAATAACTTCAAAAAAAGCTCAACCACCATGCATTCAGCAAAAATTCTACGCAAAGAGCCCCTGAGTCAGTTTGTTTCCCGACACTTAAAGTTCTTACATTGCCCTGTTGTAGTTACTTCTACTATAAGCACTGCTCACAGTATCAAGTCAGTCTAAGATGTGCATGGTTACAAAGTGATTATGTGCAATTACAGTAGCCAAAAGCTACATTATTTCAGCACTACCATGGCCTATTACAAGAGCAGTTTCACACATTTTATTACCCTTGGTTACACACAAGCCTAGTTTATTATAGCACAGGGTTTCTAATCCACTATTTCAAGGAAAACGTGCACACTTGTGGAAGCTGAAGTTCGAATCAGCTTCAGGTATTTTTCGCTCCTCTACTTACATGCAGAACTTATGTTTGAGAAGCAACATCTAACTAGACAGCAATGGCCACAACCACTCAAAGTTGCCCTAAGATGTGTTAAAAGCAAGGAGAGAATCAGATGTGGGAAAAATCAGTTTAAAAACCAAAACAAAACAGGAAAAGAAAAAAAATTCCCCCAACCGGCCCCCCCAAGCTGTAAACAAGACCCCCATTTACATACACAATGCTCGCGGCACGGAGTTCTGCCCGGGTTTCTCGTGCAGAAGGGCAAGCACCGTTAGGCGCGGCGAGCCGATGACGACATCCCGCTGCCCGCGTGAGAAAAGCCGTCACGCAGCGGAGGTGAGCTGCGGCGCGCGAGACCCACGGCACAGCAGAGCCCGCCAACCGCCGCCGCGTTGCCGACGGGAGCCTCGCGCCGGGTCCAATGGAAGCGAACGCGGAACGCGCGGCGCTGCCGTTCAACACCGCGGCAGCTGTGCCGCCCGCCCGGGCACCCGAAGGGGCGGCCCCAGCCCAGCAGGCTGCGCCCGATACGGCGAGAAACGAGCGCTCCGCCCGGGGCAGGTGGTAGCACGGCCACAGGCCGAGCGGCGCACTTGCTGCTTTCACCGCCCGCCCCCCTCCTCCTCTCCTGCCGGACAGCCCCCGGCCGGAAACCTGTGTACGGGGGAAGGCAGCCGCCGCCAGGAGCCGCACGGGCCTATCCTGGAGCGGCGGAGGCCGGAACCGCCGCCTGCGGTGACTGACGGTGGCGGAGGGCAGCGGGACAGGCGCACGTGCGGAATCCGCGCCGCTCTTCGCCAGCACCCAGCGCGGCCCTGCCCGGCGCTATCAAGGCGGCCCCGAAGCGGCGCCTCGCGTCGCCGCCAAAGATCGGCCCCCCGGCGCAGGCCCCGTCGCCTCGTGGCTACGCCTGGTGTTAATTTTCGCAGTTAAGGAAGGAGGCAGATGGGAAGCGCGGCGAGGGGCGCGCGGAGGCGGCGGACAGAGCGAACGGCGCCAGCAGCCGGCGCGCCCCCGCTTCCCGGTAGTTACCGTGCGGCGCGGCCCGGCGAGGCGACGCGCGGAGCCCCCCCATTCCTTTCTCCTCACGCGGACCGTGTGTCCGCCAGCTGGGGACAACGTGCGTGCGCACCGTGGTGACGTCACCGCGCCGCAGCGCGCGCGCAGGCGCGCCGCCAGCTCGCGGCCCTCCCTCCCCCCTCCCGCCTGCCCGTCACGTGCCCAAGCCGAACGCAGGGCTCGGCGCGCGGCCCGCTCCCGCCCCGCGCAGCACTGCGCGCGGGGAAGCTTCTCGAACGGGGCGCGGATGCGGCGCTCTGCCGCGCGCGCCGCCGCCTTCGAAGCCCCGCGGGGCTCCGAGGGACCCCGCCTCTCCCCGCCGCTGCCGCCCGACGAGGCGCCGCACCGCTTCCCACCCCCCTCCCCGCGGCGGGGAGGCCCGGCCCCGCCTCAGGTCACGGGTCTGGCCCGGGGCCCGCCACCACCGGGTCCGCCTCCTGCGCTAGCACACGACGGCCGAGGGGCGGCGCCGGCGGGACGCGCGCCCGGCGGCTGCCCTGGCTGGGCAGGGTCAGCCAGCGCCGCACCCCGGGCGGGCCTCGGCAGGACCCTGCCGCTCGCCTGGCTCCTCCACGGCCCGCGCGCCGGGGAGTTAACGGAGGCGTTAAGGGAACTTCCCCTAGGGGCAGGCCACGGCCCGACCGTCCCCGGGCCGGGGCTGCCGCCTCCCGCCGTCGCTGCTCTCTCCCCTGCAAAGGCAACGCGCATCCCACTTCCCAGCGCCTGTGGAGAGCTGAGCCGAACCACGGCCACGGGTACACGCGCCTCCCCGGGAAACAGCCCGCTGAAGAGGTAACGCTAAAGCCGGCACCCTCGTTAGTCTCCCTCCCTCTTCACGAGGTTTCAGTCTGGGACTCCCACCTTTCCTTGAGCCGCTAACGCTGGGAACATGTGGTACTGGCTCTGCCTAGTGAACAGCCCCAAAATCTAAAACATCTAGCGACTGCTCACCCAGGGAATGGGGTCAGCACTGAATGCTGTTGCCGGCCCTCACCTTCCACAGCAGCCCTTTCACAGCCCCAACAAGCCTAGAGCTCCCACCCTTGCTTTAGCCACTAGCCTTCACAATACATTCTATCAGCTCTCAACAGAGCCCAGCACCGAAATTAGAAACCTCCACTGACTACTCCCCTACGAAAGGTCCAGCACTGAATACTGCTGCTGGCCATCACCTTCCCTTGGCAGACTTTTCAATCTGGCAAAGCTCACATCACAATCTGACCCTACAACACCACAGCTGAAGCAGCATCCTGTGCCTTCAGATAGCCAATGCAGACTTGTCAGGCCATGCCTCAGGTTAAGTTAGTACCCAGGCCCTGGCGTCCTCCACGATGTTAGGCAAACTAGTCAACAAACAAAACCTTGCTTAGCGCAGTCTAGGTATAACCTTAACAGAGTCTTCCTTCCCACCCTCAGCACCTCACTGAGGGCCACACCTCGACTAGCACTCCATCTTGTAAAACAAGCACTTCTGAGAATAAGCCCCTGAGACAGCTCTGAACATTAAGGGAATTCCCACCAAAACACAGCATGGCTGCAGGTAAGCACATCTGTGGAACCCCTCACCCTCCCTCTTTCCATTAAGGACATTTATTTTACAACACTGTATCTGTTAAGGAAGGACAGATACTCACATAGTGGTGCCAGAAAGTCACAGCATCACAGTTAGAAGGCTGACATGATGGTCTAGAGTCACCAGTAGACCATGATTTTGCATCGACTGCTGCCTACTACTGAGCATAATTTCACTAGAGCTGCTCCTCAGTTTAACTAATGCAGTCTTTATACCTTTGCTGTTAGGAAGCAGAAAATGGGCAAAACAAGAGTAACATGGCAAAGACCCTTTGAAGGTTTCTTGGCCACAGAAGTTTATGATGTAGAAGATAATCTCAGAAGCACAAGCCCAAAGAAGTACATTTTTAAGACACTTGAAAAACATGTGGCAAAACAGTAACATAGGTAGGTCTGTAGAAGACTGTGGAGTATTCCTTCCCTTTTAATTAGAAGAATGAATGCAGACTCTAAAGCCTAGGATTGAACACATTCACTGAACAGATAAACTGCTTAAGTACAAAATTCTGCAAATATGAAAGAACCTAAGGTTGTGATTTTGATACTTCCAACAGTTTATAAAGGAGATATGGACAGAGGCAAAAGGGAAGCTTTAGCCCCACTGCGCTGGTTTTGGCTCAGGTAGAGAGGATTTTTTTTCCGTAGTAGGTGGTAGGGGGTTGTGTTTTGGATTTGCACTGAAAACAATGTTGATAACACAAGAATGTTTTCGTTACCACTAAGCGGTGCTTACAGAGAGTCGAGGCCTTTTCTGCTCCTTGCACCACTCCACCAGTGAATAGGTCGGAGGTGCACAAGAAGCTGGGTGGGGAGACAGGTGATACAGCTGACCAAAGGGATATTCCAGACCATATGACATCACGCACAGCATATAAAGCTGGGGGAAGGAGGAAAGGGGGCCATTTGGAGTGATGGTAACTGTTACATGCAACAGAGCCCTGCTTTCCTGGGGATGTGGTGAATGAATTCCTTATCTTGCTTTGCTTGCGCGCACAGCTTTTGCTTTGCCTATTAACCATCTTTATCTCGACCCATGAGTTCTCACTTTTACCCCTGATTCTCTTCCTCATCACACCAGGCCAGGGGGGAGAGAAGGGTGAGCAAGCAGCTGTGTAAACTCAGTTACTGGCTGGGCTGAAACCATGGCACCCATATAACTAAATAAGCTTGGCATGGTGGAAGGGAAACACCCCAAATGCTGGCAACAGCAGATCTGGAGAGATTTTATTTATTTTTCCCTGAGGAATTAGGAGATACAATAAAAAAAAAAAGTCACAAAGACATGGTATTCTTATTGTTAAGGGTCATGTTCAGCCATCCAACACCTTCTCTCAAAAGTTTCTAAAACATCTTTGCCTAAGAAGCAGCCAAGGCCAACAGCCACATCCTTTTGTGTTTCATATAGAACATGTTAAGTAAGGGGAAGAAAGGAATCAAGCATTCTAGTTGAGCTATAAACTCGGGGGGGGGGGGGGGGGGGGGGGGGGAGGTTGGTGGGCACCGGCAGGAGCGAC